>CAUYON010123729.1:0-52967 GCA_963573935.1 Arctocebus calabarensis | reverse complement strand
GTTATGGCTGGTTGCTGTGGAATGGTGGGAATTTAAATTTTTCTATGCTCATGGTAAGTATATTGTAAAATACATATGTACTAAGAATTTTCAAAATTGGTTTGTTCAGTGTGGAGTATATTCAGCAGTATTTTTGACATTTTTCTTTAGAAAAAAAGGAAGAGCTAAAGGAATTTTATAAGTTTTGTTATATGAAGGGTTGAAATATTGAGTGGTTGAAAGTGAACTGCTGTTTGCCTGATTGGTAAACCAACACTACAATTGATATCAAACGGTTTCTCCTGTAATAATTTATCCCTGGACTTGTCAAGTGAATTCTTTGCATGTTCAAAATGGAAACCATTGATTAGAACTACATTCTTTTTTCCTTGTTTTAATTTGAACCCCACCATATGGATTTTTTCCTTAAGCAATCTCCTTTTGGGAGATCATGATGTCACAGTGTTTGGTTCTTCTGTTTTTGTTTTTTAACACTTGTCTCCCCTCATATACAAAAGTACAATATGAAGCCTTCATTTAATCTCTGCAGTTCATCTCATTTCAAATGTTTATGGAAGAAGCACTTCATTGAAAGTAGTGCTGTAAATATTCTGCCATAGGAATACTTCTGTCTACATGCTTTCTCATTCAAGAAATCGTCATCACGCATCACAGGCTTCGTCTTTGACGGTGGGTGTCCCATTTTTATCCGCTACTTTATTTCATGGAGTCGTATCAACGCTATGAACGCAAGGCTGTGATATGGAACCAGAAGGCTGTTTGAACTTTTGAAACCTTGTGTGGGATTGATGGTGGTGCCGAGGCATGAAAGGCTAGTATGAGCGAGAAAAGGAGAGCGCGTGCAGAGACTTGGTGGTGCATAAGGGATATTTTTTAACTTGGCGAGATGTGTCTCTCGATCCCGTGGCTTTGGTGAGAGCGTGTGCAGAGAGCAATGATAGCAAATAATGTACGAATGTTTTTTGCATTCAAAGGACATCCACATCTGTTGGAAGACTTTAAGTGAGTTTTGTTCTTAGATAACCCATATTAGCTGAATGTGTTAAGTGAAACGATACTTGTATTTCCCCTACCCCTTTGTCAACTGCTGTGAATGCTGTATGGTGTGTGTTCTCTTCTGTTACTGATCTGTAAGTGTGGTAATGTGAACTGAAGCTGATGGGTTGAGAACATGGACTGAGCTTGTGGTGTGCTTTGCAGGAGTACTTGGAAGCAGAGTTCACCAGTGAGCTCAGGTGTCTCAAAGAAGGGTGGAAGTTCTAATGTCTGTTAGCGGCCCATAAGCATGCTGTTTGCTGCAGTTCCGTGTCCTGTGCTTGGATGCTTTTATAAGAGTTGTCAATGTTGGAAATTCTTAAATAAAACTGATTTAAATAATATGTGTCTTTGTTTTGCAGCCCTGAATGCAAAGAATTCATAGCAGTTAAT
This sequence comes from Arctocebus calabarensis, assembly GCA_963573935.1. NCBI lineage: Eukaryota > Metazoa > Chordata > Mammalia > Primates > Lorisidae > Arctocebus > Arctocebus calabarensis. The sequence goes on along the minus strand of CAUYON010123729.1, from coordinate 51,539 downwards.
TCCCCTTTTTTGACCCTTTTGAGATGGAACTTTCATAAAGTTTCTTGGCAGTAGTTTATTTTGCTTCAAATAAACTTATTTGAAAAGTTGTCTCAAGTCAAATGGATTCATCATCTGTCATGCATTGACACCTGATACCCAGACTTAATTGCTATTTGTTCTTGCATTGTCCAAAGTGAAAAGCTTTTTTTTTTTTTTTTTTTTCCAAATCTAGTTTTTAAAAAGTCTGGGTGACCGCACCTAAAATGGTAAGCAGTACCCTCCAGCTTTTTCTTAGTGCCTCTGTGCATTGGGTGATGTTCTCTTTACATGGCCTGTATAAATCTCCATTGGGAAATCACGCCTTCTAAAAATATTATTTGGGGGAGTGGGCAAAACAATGTTGATTATTTTCAAATGCTTTGTAGCAAAGCATATCAGTTGAAAAGGGATTATCAGCATCTTGCTAGTTTGGGATTTGAAAAGTGGAATTAATTGCAGTAGGGATAAAGTAGAAGAAACCACAAATTAACTTGTGCCTAAAATCCATTAAGAAGTCTGATAGCTTTAAGAACTAGTAGGATGGGTTGTCTGCGGAAGTGTTAAGTGAAGTGGGCTTTGTCTTCCAAAGGGGGGGATATAATATTGAATAAAATTGTTTACAAAAATCAAGACTCTCACCATGCACTGTTAAGTCTGTAAAAGCAATAACAATATTCTCTATTGTACTTCTTATGTAACTAGTAATTCTGTGAGAGTTGAGTTTATTTTCTAATCGGAAGTATGTGACAGTATTTGTGTTGGTAGTACCTAATGCCCTTACCTAATTAGACTATGATAAATAGGTTTGTCATTTTGCAAGTTATGTGCTCTAAACACTTAATGAAGTCATCCTTTAGACTTGTGATCGCCACGTTGTTAACGTTATTCAATTTCCTCTGTAAAAGGATCTTGAGTTGTTTTTTTTTTCTGCATCTAAATCTGCATGATTTCCAAACCCTGTACCATCTGAATTTTGCATTTTAGCACTTGCACTATTACTCAGCAGCAGTAACATGGTAACACTTAAAATGGTATTCGGGGACCTCCAAAGACTAAACTGACAAGCCTTCAAGGAGCCCAGGGGTAAGTTAACTTGTCGATGGCATGGTTTTAATCCCTTATTTACACTTGTGTAAATCTGGTCATAGAAGGCTTTCAATGTTGAGTAGTCTTTTATTAACATGTTTATGGTACTACATAGATATGGGTATTTATTCTACCCAAACCAAGAAAAAAAAAGTTGAAGTGTAGAAAGTACTTAAACTATTTCACAAAGATTTGTTTTTAAAAATCTATTTGGTCATCTAAATGCATTCATTCTAAAATTTTTTTTGAACCAGTTGAATAAAAATTTTTGTTGCCACCAGAGTTTAGTGTCTGGAGTCTTACTGAAAAACATGATTCCTTTTTTAATATGACAAAGATGCTGGAAAGTTACCTTAAAAGTTGAGTCTCCGCAGCTACTCGGGAGGCTGAGGCAAGAGGATCGCCTAAGCCCAAGAGCTGGAGGTTGCTGTGAGCTGTGTGACTCCACGGCACTCTACTGAGGGCCATAGGGTGAGACTCTGTCTCTACAAAAAAAAAAAGTTGAGTCTCAAGAAGTTGCACTTTATATACACAAGGGAAATTAGGCCAAACTTTTACATATAATGGTAACTGTTTCGCTAGGCTGAAAAACTTTTTATTGCATGTTAGCTATTAAAACTTTGTAGGGAAGAATAGCTAATTAAAATTACATTTTAAGGGTCTAATCACCATTTTGTCCTTAGTAGGAAAAAGTAAACTCACTAATTGAGAGGATCAGGCGAGTAGCTCTTAACTGTATATTGGAGTTCTGTGCTTTATTCAGCTATTACTGTGGTTTTTTTTTTTTTTTTTTGGCTTAACTGTGCCCCAAGCCTTTTGTACTCATTGTAAGAAGAAAAGGACATTACAGAATTTATACTGTCACCGTTATTTCAGTGTTGTTCTTCATCTTCTGGTAATGCCACATTCTGTTCAGTCTTCAGAATTTGGACATTATTTAGGTTATTTACAATTGCTAAGAACATCCTTGCAGTTAAATTAAATTCTTAGCATTGGATTTGCTAGGTCAAAGAATATGCATGCTTTTAAGATCAGTCTACAGCCATACCACACTGAGCACACCAATCTGATTTGACGTGTATTGCCCCATTGCCTTGAATTTAGAAAGTTTATATTGTCTTTGACAATGTGAAATTGTACTACTATTCCCTGTACCTGATAAGTGAAAAATTACATTCCAGCATCTTGTGGTATTGGTTTTTAACATGGAAATCAGTCAATATCTGTGCTAAAGTATCAACCCAAAAAAGTGACTCAGGGTTATTCCTGAATCAGTATTGCTATCCTATTTAAAGCACTGTTGGAGATCAGTAAAAAAATTCAAAAACAGGACAGCATCTGTGGCTCAAGGAGTAGGGCGCTAGCCCCATATACCAGAGGTGGCAGGTTCAAACCCGGCCTTGGCCAAAAAAAAAATTCAAAAACAGAAAAACAGTCTGAACAGGCAATTTATAGAAATACAGTCAGTATATAAAGGTACTGGGCTTTTTTTTTTTTAAAGTAATTCAACAGTGAGTTTAAATTGGGTTGGCAAAGATGAATGCCACTATAATGGTTTGAATTGAGTTAGGATGGAGTTAAACTAGCAAGTGGAAAAGCAACAGCAATTGTATGTAGAGTTTGGTTTTTTAGTGTGTGTGTGGAGAAACAACTGCTATGTTGATGCATCTCAGGTCACATTGCTGCTAAGGTCTTTCACAAGTATTTCTAAAAATAAGGAATCATTTATTGATATGATGACATGCAAATTAAAAATTATTTATTATATTCTTGATCCAGGGAATGTAGGTACTGACTTTTGTGTAGACCCCATACTGTCCTGCTTCCCCACAATTTATGGAACCCCAGGACACTATTCCTCCCACAAACCATCTCTGTGTCTCATTATCTAGAAACACTAATGCACCTCCACTGTCACCTCTACAGCTGTCCTTGCCCCCAGTTTCTAAACCAGCACAGACCATGTTATCAGTTACCCTTGCACCTGGATAGGGCTGTTTTTCATATGCAGCAGTACATTTTTGATGATCAACTATTGGTATGTCAACAAACATTAGGTTTCTAGCAAGAAAACCCCTTTGGGTTAATCCCCATCCAGATGCAGTTCCAATGTCATTTGTCCTCATAAAGGATTCAGCTTCTTTTCTTGGCAGACAAATGGGCATGATGTTGCTATTGATTACAACTTTGTTCTTCAATTTAATCAGTGCTATGTCATTGTCAAAACCAGCATCATGGGTATAACCTTCGTGTATAAAAACAGCCTCAGCCCAGGCTTGTGTATAATGAAGTGATAGTCTCTTCAGGGCACCCATTCGAATGTCCAGGGAGGATGCATCATCTTTCTGCTTATATACGGCATGAGCAGCTGTTAGGACCCAGTTGTCATATAAAAGTGCACCTGCTGCTGCTGTAGTTCCACCTAATAACAGGACTTGCCAAGGAAACTCACCAAGCTTTGCATTTTGCCCTCCATATATCCGACCTCCTGTAGTCCGAGTTGATAGTCCACAGACTGAGGAAAGAAGCATATATATAGAGCCCAGTTATTACCATCATGGAATTTATATACTTAGTGTCAGCCAAAAATTAACATGAATTGGAGAGTGTCTGACCACCTATGTGGGCAAGTGATGAGGCTGTTTTAAAATAGCACAGTTCAAGGACTTAACAGAAACCTTTAGGGATTTCTTAACTTCAGAAAATTTTGTTTTGCTAAAAGAAGTTGATCTGTGGGCAGTGCCTGTGGCTCAGTGGGTAGGGCGCTGGCCCCAAATACCGAGGGTGGCAGGTTCAAGCCTGGACCTGGCCATACTGCAACAAAAAATAGCTGGGCATTGTGTGGTGAGCACCTGTAGTCCTAGCTACTCGGGAGGCTGAGGCAAGAGAATCACCTAAGCCTAAGAGCTGGAGTTTGCTATGAGCTGGGACAGCACTCTATCCAGGGCGACAAAGTGGGCTTTTGTCTCTAAAAGAAAAAAAAAGATCTATAAGATAGGGGAAATTAACAGGGCATATAGGAATTGGCTGGTGCACTCACTGGAGGATGTGCATAGGAAATAGGACATAATCTTTTTGTTGACTGTGTTTTTCTCACTTGTAAAATGGGGTATTATGTAGTTCTGGGAAAGCAAATGAAGGTCAGGATCAGAACTAGCAAAATTTTACCTTTGAACGTGTAAATGTTTTAAAAATTAGAACGTCAGAGTTGCAGCCAAGACCTTTAAAGTTCAGAAATTACTATTTTTGGGTCTAATTGATTGTTCCAAACACTAAGTTTAATTGTCTTTATTGCAAACTAAATTAAGCTCATTAATGTAGCATATGAATGTTTCCTGTTGGTGGCAATATACTTGTATTAAAACTTACCCCCTCTCCAAAAAAAAGGTATGTCAGCCAAGTATAGGTTTTAAAAGAACTAATTTAGGCCAGATAACACAGGGGTAATGAATATATTATTACCTTTCTGTCTTTTTTTTTTTTTTTAATCACTTTTCAACTATTATCTTTGGAGCCAATTCTGGTTAAAAAATTTTTTCTTTAAGTACTACTAAAGGGAGGGTAAATTGTATTAATGTTTAAAAAGTAGATGTCATTGAAAACAATTGCTTAGGGAAATAATGAAGTTATTAACTTTGGGTTTTAATAGCATTTTTACAGAGAAGGAAAGTAACTCAACAGAACTCATGTTTATAAATGTACAAATTGTTCAAGATAATTTTAAAAATCATTTAATTTTTTATGCTTGCCTAGTTATAAGGTCAAAAATAATCAAATGACTGATGCAGTCAGCACCTAACAACCTCTCCACATGGAAGGGAAATAATGAGAACATATTATTTGGAAATAATTTAACTTAGCCTGAGAGCCAAGTGCTGAAGTTACATTTCTGCCTACCACAGCTAAAGCTCTACTTACTGTCTCCTACCCAGTTTTACTTTCCATCAATTAGGAATCTCTTATATAAATGTACCCATTACCAGGCTCACAGACTGGGAGTGATTTTTCTCCTTTGGAGCTTGTCCAGAATCCATCAGCCTCACACACGTATATACCTGCAAATCATTGGAAAAGCAAAAATGTTTAACTGCATGTGTAAGATGGTTGTCATTTGCTTGAATACTCTATTGAAAAATGTTGATTCTTGAGCATCAGTGGGAAATAGAAGTGTCTGAGTAACCATTTTACATGATTTCATAAATAGGAGGCTCTGCATTACCATGTTTGTTTGCAAAGTGGAAACCTTTTAGATGTGTAACTTGAATATGTATCAAGATCTCAAGTGCTTAATGATAAGGTTTTGACTTGTTAAATTAAACCATTTGGAATATATTGTGTGTTTGTAGTAGTCATTTACTAGATAAGATCTGTTTTTAGATTCTTGCAAATTGACATTAAAGTCACCTTAGCTATAATACTTCACTTAGCAGGTGGGGGAAGTGCCTTTTAATCTTTAGTCTTAGCCAAAAATGTTGGTTAAAGTTTATTTTCAGACCATGAGAGCTCAAGTTCAAAATGTTGCCCACCCCCAACTTTGAAAAACATGCTCACCATCACCGGTTTTCATTGTGTAGAAAGTCTCTTCACAGCTGTACTGGATCACAGCTTTGTATGTGGTCACTTTGGGGCCTGTGATGTACTCTAGTCGGCCACAGGGTAGATCATCAGGAGGGCCACAGTCAACAACTGTAAAGAAATGGGGGAGGGAGGGATCCATTTGTTATTTCAGCACTAACATTAAATAAGTGGAGACCATTAAGCAGCTAATCTAGTGGTTGGGCCATGCAGTGCTAAAACTTAAAGCCATCTTCGTTTTCCTCTATACAGTGAACATTGTCCATTTCATCCCTAGACATGGAGAAGGGTCCCTTTAGTGTGATTTTAAAACTTGCTCTCTCATTCCTGTTACTAAATGCCTGGACTGAGGGGAAGTTGGCCTTAGGAGAAAGAATTTAGCACCCTCACTGCAAATATGAAAAAGGTCTGCAGCAGAAAAGCAAGCTACAAGGTGCAGTCTGGTCTGATGTAAAATAGTACCCAGTCTGTAATTGGGAGGGCTGGAGAGCTAGACAAGGACACAATAGAAAGACACAGCTTGCCCTGATGTCTTTCATCCGTGAACTTCTGGACCACCTGGAAGTACTGCTAAATAAAGGGTGGGGAGCGGGCAGTTTCTTCATTCATGTCTCAAGTTTGGACTAGAAATCACACTTGTTATGACATTACTAATGTGAAATAACCAATGTGAGACAAAAGCCACAGTGATTTCAATCTAAAAGTTCTTTGGACTGGGCTCGACTCATGCCTGTAATCCCAGCACTCTGAGAGGCTGAAGGGGATCACTTGAGCTCAGGAGTTGAGGGTGTGATTGTATACTCATGTAGTCCTAGCTGCTTGGGTGGCTGTGGAAACTGGATCTCTTGAACCCAGGGGTTTGAGGTTGCTGTGAGCTAGGCTGATACCACTGCACTCTACCTGGGGTGACAGAGCTAGTCTATCAAAGAATGAGTGCCTTAGCCAGGAGTGGTGGCTGAACACATTTGTAATCTCAGCACTTTGGGAGACTTAGGTGGGAGGGTCACTTGAGACCAGAAGCTCAAGACCTCCCTACACTCACTAGTTCTACAAAACTGTGGTGATGTGCACTTTGTGGAGTTCCAGCTACTATGGAGGCTGAAGCAGGAGACTCACTTTGAGCCTGGGAATTCCAGGCTGCATAAAGCTATGATCACGCCACTGCATTCCAGCTTGGTGACGGAGTGCAACTATCAAAAAGAATGGCCAGGCGTGGTGGCACATGCCTGTAATCCTGCCACTCTGGGAGGATTGCTTGATGCTAAGAGTTCAAGACCAACTTATGTGAGTCCCCATCGCTACAAAAGAAATCAGGCTGGGCGTGATAGCTCACACCTTTAATCCTAGCACTCTGAGAGGCCGAGGAGGGTGGATTGCCTGAGCTCACAGGTTTGAGACCAGCCTGAACAAAAGTGAGAGAAACCCCCATCTCTAAAAATAGCCAGGTGCCTGTAGTCCCAGGTACTTTGGAGGCTTAGGCAAGAGAATTGCTTGAGCCGGAGAGTGAGGTTGCTATGAGCTATGACACCACAGCACTCTACCAAGGTCGAGAAAGTGAGACTATCACAAAAGAAAAAAAAATTAGCTAGACATTGTGGTGAGTGCCTGAAGCCTCTGCTACTTGAGAGGCTGAGGCAAGAGGATCACTTGGGCCCAAGAGTTTGAGGTTGCTGCTATCAAAGGTGACAGAGTGACACTGTCTCAAAAAAGAAAAATAAACTAAAAATATTCTTACAGAAGAACAGGCAAGTATAAAACAAATAATAGAAGCAATTTAAGTGCGGCACCTGTGGCTCAGCGAGTAGGGTGCCGGCCCCATATACCAAGGGTGGCGGGTTCAAACCCGGCCCCGGACAAACTGTATCAAAAAATAGCCGGGCGTTGTGGTGGGCACCTGTAGTCCCAACTACTCGGGAGGCTGAGGCAAGAGAATCACCTAAGCCCAGGAGTTGGAGGTTGTTGTGAGCCGTGTGAAGCCACAGCACTCTACCGAGGGCGATGAAGTGAGATTCTGTCTCTACCAAAAAAAGATACATGATTCTTAACTAAATGTTGGTACTGTACACCATTACTCCAGTTAGGAGGGTATGTATGCATGTATTACTACACAAAGTATCTTCATCCCTACCTACAGTATGTTCACTCGTGTGAGATATGTGGAATTGGAGGGACACAACACAACAGTAACAGTGATCGTATTCTCATATGGTAGTATTACGGGTACTAAAATATTTGTTGTAATTTTCTTTTTTTTCTTTTGTGGAGATAGAGTCTCACTTTATCACCCTTGGTAGAGTGCGTGTCACAGCTCACAGCAACCTCCAACTCCTGGGCTTAGGCCATTCTCTTGCCTCAGGCTCCCAAGGAGCTGGGATTACAGGCACCCGCCACAACGCCAGGCTTTTTTTTGGTGCAGTTTGGCCAGGGCCGGGTTTGAACCCGCCACCTTCGGCATATGGGGCTGGTGTCCTACTCGCTGAGCCACAGGCACTGCCCTGTTATAATTTTCTGTACTCCCCATCTTCCGTAATAAGCATTGTAACTTTTACACTTAGAAACACATTATCTCTGTAGTCCCAGCTACTCAGGAGGCTGAGGCAGGAGAATTGCCTAAGCCCAGGAGTTGGAGGTGGCTATGAGCTGTGATGCCACGGTACTCTACCAAGGGTGATAAAGTAAGACTCTGTCTCAAAAAAAAAAAAAAAGTCATTTTGTCACCTTGGTAGAGTGCTATAGTGTCATAGCTCACAGCAACTTCAAACTCTTGGGCTCAAGTGATTGTTTTACCTCAGCCTTCCAAGTAGCTAGGACTACAGGCGCCCACCACAACACCCAGCTATTTTTAGAGCTGGGGGGCTCGCTCTGGCTCAGGCTGGTCTCAAACCTGTGAGCTCCGGCAATCCACCTGCCTCAGTCTCCCAAGTGCTGGGATTACAGGCGTGAGCCACCACACCTGGCTAGAAAAACTTTTTTTTTTTTTTGTAGAGACAGAATCTCACTTTATTTCCCTCAGTAGAGTGCTGTGGCATCACAGCTCATAGCAAACTCCAACTCTTGGGCTTAGGCCATTCTCCTGCCTCAGCCTCCTGAGTAGCTGAGACCACAAGCGCCTACCACAATGGCCGGCCATTTTTTGTTGCAGTTTGGATGGGGTCGGGCTTGAACCCACCACCCTCGGTATATGGGGTCAGCGCCCTACTCACTGAGTCACACGTGCCACCCTAGAAAAATAGTTTCAAAGAAAGCACTTTGCTAAAGCAAATACTGGTACTTTCCCTTGGAGTTTGGCTTGGTTCTATTTTAACCTGTAAGGGTGTACTTGCTGAGAGAGTGGGGAAGAGAAGTTCACTTGGAGCTCAAAGCCCTGATAATGCGATAAAACAACAAAACCCAGAGACGGGATGGAAGCAGCACAGTGGGGAAGGTACAGAGCGGAGTCACCACGTGACCGTACTGCTGCACTCGGGCATCCGCCGGTCCCAAGATCCATTTTTCTGACAGACTGCAGTGAATGAGTTCAGGGGCAAATGACCCTAGAGGAGAATTCAGAAAATACTAAGTTCCTTGTTTACATCATTGAATTACTCCCCAAAGCTGTGCTGTTCAGTAGCTCCTATTTGTAGTGTTAGACGATGCTCTCGCTTGAGTGCAGGAATCGGAGGTTGCTGTGAGCTGTGATGCCACAGCACTCTATCCAGGGTGACAGCTTGAGGCTCTGTCTCAAAAAAATAAAATAAAAAAAGATGCTCTCGAGGAGGTGACAGTCACGTGACTAGTGTCTGCGTGTGCCCTGCTGCCTTGGTGGACGTGCACATTTGCTGCCAACATTCCTGCTCGCATATGTCACCCGAGTTGTGTAGCTCATCTTTCAGTGTGTGTTGGCACTTTATGAATCAAATGTTGTCCTTTGCAGAAGTCGTGATGCGTCTTTGGTTTTTAGTGTAATCCAAGAACATTTCTGATCTCAAAGTTCCTGCAGACATTCCACCATTTCCTTACATAAAGTGCCAGAGGGTTGTGGTCAAAAGTTTGGGGCCAGTGGGCCAGTGGGCATGATCAGACATGAGGCTACTAAAACACTTCTGGCCTTTGCCTCCGTCAGCTTTCAATGTCAGAGTTATGTACAGGGAAATGTTTTTGACCTATTGAAATAATGTTTTTCTAAAATCAAACAGTAAAATGAAAGATGGTGACTTTGGCAGAAGCTTTATGCTTTATAGATGCCAGGATTTGTGGTTTTTGTTTGTTTTCAGAGAGCCTCAAGCTATCGCCCTGAGTAGAGTGCTGTGGCATTACAGCTCACAGCAACTTCCAATTCCTGGGCTCAAGCGATTCTCCTGCCTCCACCTCCCAAGTAGCTGGAACTACAGGCACCCTGCCACAATGCCCGGCTATTTTTTTGGTTGCAGCCATCAATGTTGTTTGGCAGGCTCAGGCTGGATTTGAACCTTCCAGCTCAGGTGTATGTGGCTGGCGCATTAGCTGCTTGAGCCACAGGCATGGAGCCTGTGTGTTTTTTTTTTTTTTTTTAAATCAGAAATTGAACAAGTTTGCAGTTCAAGGAACTTGGGGGAAGCGCCTGCCCAAGAAGTTTGCAAAGTGGGAAAAATTGTATTTTTTTCTTTTGACCCTCCACAGGACTGGGGATTGCATAGCTATCATTTCTATGTTATTACTTTTTACCACTGGGACTTAGTGACAATTTTGAAGAACATAAAGAGAATGTGTTAATCTCTTACCTGTGCCCCTCAAGCAACATGCTAAGCATTTTTTAAAATTATATTCCTTCTCCCTTAACAGTGACCACTATTTATAAACTTTGCAGAATATACTCTTTCCTACAGCTAATTTTTTCTGGGCCTAGGAGTTGTTTCATGAAGAGATCATTTGAGCAAGGGAGGATCTTAATTTAATACCCCTTGCTATCACAGAGCACACAGAAGAAGGATGATAAACTCATCTTTCTGTTGTTTCAGCTGCTCTACAAAGTTGCTGTCATGTGTGAACAAGCAGAAAAGTTGCCCATTTAAATCATCAGCTTTGGCTTGGCGCCTGTGGCTCAAGGGGTTAAGGCGCCAGCCATGTACCCCTGAGCTGACGGGTTTGAATCCAGCCTGGCCCCCCAAACAACAATGACGGCTGCAACCAAAAAACAGCCGGGCGTTGTGGCGGGCGCCTATAGTCCCAGCTACTTGGGAGGCAGAGGCAGGAGACTCGCTTGAGCCCAGGAATTAGAGGTTGCTGTGAGCTGTGATGCCACAGCACTTTACCCAGGGTGACAGCTTGAGGCTCTGTTTAAAAAAAAAAAAAAAAAAATCATCAGCTTTCCAAAGTAGCTTTTAACTAATAAGGACAGAGGTTGCCTGTGATCCTAGCACTCTTGGAGGCCAATGTGAGCTGATTGCTTGAGCTCAGGAATTCAAGACCAGCCTGAGTAAGAGTGACACCCTGTCTCTACAAAAAATAGAAAAAAAAAAAAAGCCGGATATGTTGGCACACATCTGTTGTTCCAGCTACTTGGGAGACTGAGGCAAGAGGATTGCTCAAGCCCAAGAGTCTGAGGTTATTATGAGCTGTGATGATGCCACTGCACTCTACATAGGGCAACAGAGTGAGACTGTCTCAAAACAAAACAAAAAGGGCAGAGATGAGTCTGCTCTCTCTCCCCTATGCAAGACCTCATTACAGTAGTACCTAAAAAAGAAAAAAAAAAATGCAAGATTCTCCATAAAATTCTCTATAGCCACCTCTCTTGTCCTCCACCACTTATTTTTTTCTTTTCTTTTTCTTTTTTTTTTTTTTTAGAGACAGTCCCACTTTATCACCCTCAGTAAACTGCTGTGGCATCACAGCTCACAGCAACCTCCAACTCCTGGGCTTAGGCAATTCTCTTGCTTCAGACTCCTGAGTAGCTGGAACTACAGGCACCTGCCACAACGCCCGGCTATTTTTTTGTTGCAGTTTGGCCGGGGCCAGGTTCACACCCACCACCCTCCATATATGGGGCTAGTGCCCTACCCACTGAGCCACAGGCACTGCCCAACTTGTTTCTTTCATATTTAGTGTTTTGCTTAGATGATAGAAACCATGGTGACACCACGGCTGTTTTCCCTTTTTCCCGTTTTCCTTTCTCATATCAGCTGACATCAATATGTATACATTTCAAAGCGATCGTGACTGTGGGGTTTATTAACTTACTTGCAGAAGCTCATAGCCAGTCTCACAGAAGATGGAGAAGTTGTCTTTCAGGATGTATTTGGCTTGCACAGGCAAGATGTGGCCATTAGGTGGCGCCACCGGGTTAGGGCATGGCAGTGCTGCACAGAGGAAGGCGGGCTTAACTGGTTGTCATGTGGTTTATAGTGGCCAAGTCTGAATTTAGCAATCCCAAGTGAAACACTTTACATGTAAAGAAGGCTTGCCACAAATGGGGTAGGGTTCTTAAGATTTAAAACCAAAGGCAAGATGAAACTCTTAACTGCTTGTGTACAAATTAAGATTTGTTGCTTTGCTTGGAACTCGAGAAAGTCGGGGATGTACCGAGATAGCGCAGTCACCACAAATGTAGGGTCTAGCCCATGCCAGGAACTATACGCCCTGCTCAGGCCACCAGGACTGCCTTCCACTCTGTCCCCCGCCCCCCACCCACCTTGTGCTCTCAACTTGTGCTTCTGACCTTCCCGCACAGCTGCCCATCAGAACCTCTGCCAATCCATGGCTGAGACCCCTCCTCCCTCCAACAGCTGCTCTCTGGGCCCAGTGGTCTCTGCTAAGTTGCTGGGGTGGCTGGGTGGCTTCTGACCCTCAGTCCCATGCAGCCTTGGTGGCCCTGCGGGAGCCTAGGGCTTCTGTTGTTTGAGTGTCTGCTGTGAGGTGGAAGAGGAATTCTGTCAGCCTCAGAGGGCACAGCTGGGGACAGTTGGACAGCAGCATTTGCAGAGCCAGCTGCAGACTCCCTGAACAGCAGCCCCCAGACCATGCCCTCCATGATCACCCCTGCCCACTCCCAACTCCTAACTCATCCCCACACCTCCCCCGTCCACAGCTGTGCGCCTGGAAGAGCCGAGCTCTTGGATTTTGCACATTCTCTTCCTTCGCCTGGGACACCTTCCGATACCTTTATCCTTTAAACCCAATCTCCATGTTTCCTGTCATGGGCACCCAGCCCCTGCTGGGCCAGGGTCCTCTCTGGACTCTCACATTGCCCAGGGCGTGGCTCCCAGGCTGTGCCTGCGACAGGGCTCTAGTCGTGTGCTTTGACTGTGTCCCCACTGATACAAGAGCAGAGGCTGTGGGGACTGTGCTTCCGCATTCTGTATCCCTATGCACAGCCATAGGAAGGGAACATGAGTGGACAGGAGAGGGATGGACAGGAGGTGCCGCCTCTCCTAGAGGACCACTGACTCACAGACCACCCCACTCAAACCTGGTCTCCCTTCCTAGGCCTGGCCCAGAAAGGGTTCCATCCTATATAGTTTCTTGACAGCCCACAGAGGAGAGGGAACGTCTACCCTCCGCCAGGGTCTGAGATCCATTTGCTCACCTGTGCTTGTGTAGTGGATCTTCCAGCCCTTGTGTTCCCCTGACTCATCGGTGACAAAGGTGATTGTCACAATGTTGCTTTTTGTTTCAATTCTGGGAGGCAATGTCCTTCCGCAGAATGGACCATATTCCTCTCTACCTGTTTGAATCTGAAAAAGAAGAGGCCTCTGAAACCACAGGACCTGCTACCAAGGGTCCTGCCTGGGTCAGAGGGGACCCACCCCTACCCCAGGAAGTTCAGGGAGACAATGATAGGGTAGAGCCAGGCGGAGGATGGAGGGTGCCCCCGAGCCCTCACTCTGAAGGCTGCAGCCTGGCTTGGACGCCCATGGAGTGTCTGCAGAGGGGAAGGCGTCCACTCACGGGGACAGTGCTGCAGGAAAGGAGGGCAGCTGGGCTGAGGGGAGGGTCTAGACAAGGGGTGGGGCCCAGGAACCAGACCTTGAGGGAGTCATAGGGGCACTGGGTTTCAGGGTGCGCCTCCACATCGAAGGACTCCACGAAGTCCAGGATGACACTGAACCCCTCCTCCAGACGGATGCTGTAGGTGCAGCTGGAGAGTTTGGGGTAAGGCCGTGGGAATTCAGGGCTGCTGAGCTCCCCAGACTGCTCAGTGGAGACCTGGCCTGAGCACAGGGCTGGGAGGACGTAAGAGGACAGAGGGTGGGGTGGGGTGACTGGTGTCTCCTCTGTCGGCCCAGGGTGCCGCCTCTGAGGAACAGGGTGAGGGGCAGGGATGTGGCCGGGATGTCTGTGACCCTCCCCTTCAGCCCAGCTGCCCCCCCTTTCTTGTCTGCCAGCAGCATCACCAGAAACCAAACACCCCACCCAGGGGTCCCAGGGCTGAGGACTTTGGGAGAGGATTTCTCTTGCTCTGAGGCTTTAGCTGAAACAGGTGGCATTTGGGATGGAAGTTGGCCAGGGGACCCCACCTTGGGTGGGTGACGGGCATCTGGGGCCAGAGTCACAACCCCAGAGGTGAAGACAAGTCTTGCCAGACTGCAGGGGAGGAGGAGTCAGAGCCAGGACAAATCCTTGAGCCTACGGGTCCTTTCCAAGGTCTCCAAAATTCCTCGAGGCCAGCAATTCCCACGTTTATTGACCAGAAGTCTCCCATGGGCCCCCAGCCAGGACCAGCCTAGCTTCCCCTGGTTCCAGGGAACAGTAGGGAAGGGTCTGGACTCTGCCTGGGGGCAGTTTAGGAAAGTTCAAGTCCTTCCTCACTAGAACAGTTGATTCTGCTGTGGCAAGAGGGGGTGGGGAGAATCTGTGCCCATTATGCCGCCACTGCCCCCACCCCAGGCTGCAGGGATAGGGGCTAGTGGGGCGTGATGAAAGCAGGTTCTGGAGCTAGGAGGCTTCTGGGGAAGTCCTTGGGCAGACCAGACTTCCCCTCAGTGAACCTCCCTGGGTCTGTCTAGATCAGGCCCCCCCACCCCGGGCCAGCACCCACTGAACAAGAGGTGCCCAAGAGTGCTCAGAGCTCAGCCTCTGGGGACCAGGTGGGGAAAGAGCCCTTGGTCTCCCCTCTCCTACGAGAACTCAGGCAAGGCCCTGCCTATCTCTGAAGCCTCGTCTTCCAAATGGGGCTAGAGAAAGCCCTCCTGGTCAAGGAACCTGTGTCCTTATGGAGTGGGCTCTCACTGAACTGGGGTTCACCAGGCTGTGAGGAGAGTGGGCAGACAGGAGAGGCCCCTGGGTGCCCGCCAGGCCCACCTCCACACCAAACCCAGAGACACGCAGCAGCCAGTGAGGGGAGCAGGTTTATTGCTGAGGCCATGGTGGATGCAGGGGCTGCGGACAGATGGGGGCTGCAGGGGCTGCCAGCTGTAGCAACCTCGGCCTGACCCAGAGCTGTGGCCTGTGCAGTGCTCCGGCTACTGACACACGGGGCAGGCCGGAGCCCGTGGCTAGAGGCTCTGCTCTGGAAGAGAGGAGGCAGGGTCGGTGCCAGGGTGGGGGTCCCATGGTGCCAGCCAAAGAGGTCAGCCTACTGTGAACACTGACATTCTGTGGAGGGAGGGAGGCTGGAGAGCCAGGCTTGGCCAGAGGACCTGGCCTAGGTCCCCGACTGTCCCCTGCAGCTGCTATGGCTATCCCCTACTGCACCGAGAGCTGAGGCTATGGGGACTGTGGCCCCATGGGGACAGTGACGATACAGGGGCTTCAGGTCCCAGATAGTGCCAGGGGACCTGACACCTGCTGACCAGAGTCAGGTGAAGAGGAAGAGAAAATGAGCTGGGGGGGAGGGGGCAGGAAGGGGAGGAAAACCCAGTGGGAACGGGTGAGGAGAAGAGGGCCAGGGTCCAGGGTTCTCCACTCCCAGACAAAACAGCAGCAATGGCCTTGAGCCAGGAGCATCCTGGGCAGGGCGGGGCCCGGCCCAGGGTCCCCCATCCCTGCAGCCCACTCACCTGAGCATGTACGCTTGTTCCTGTGGAGGATGTAGCCAGCGCGGCAGGAGCAGTAGAAGCCGCCCAAGTGGTTGTGGCAGTGGTGGTCACAGGCAGGTGCCTCCTCTGGGGACACCTGGCACTCATCGATGTCTGCGGGGAGAGACAAGAGAGGCAGGCAGGCAGGAGGGAAGGAGGAAGGACAGTGCTCTGGGCCTGGGCATGGACTTGGGAGACCAGCCCCCTCAGTGGCTGCCCTGAGAGGCCTCCTTGTGTCCTGGGGAGGCTGGTGCAGAGCCAAGCCCGTTATGGGCCTAGGGTCATTGTAGCCTCCCTGTGATACTGGGAGGGAAACGCAAGCACAGCTGCTTCTTTTTTGGAGACAGAGTCTCAAGTTGTTGCCCTGGGTAGAGTGCTGTGGCATCACAGCTCACAGCAACCTCAAACTCTTGGGCTGGGTGGTGCCTGTGGCTCAGTGAGTAAGGGCGCCGGCTCCATATGCCAGAGGTGGCAGGTGCAAACCCAGTCCTGGCCAAAAACTGCAAACAAACAAACAAAAAACTCTTGGGCTTAAGTGATTCTCTTGCCTCAGCCTCCTGAGTAGCTGGGACTACAGGCACCTGCCACAATGCCCGGGTTTTTGTTGTTGTTGTTATAGTTGTCATTACTGTTTTAGCTGGCCTGGGCTAGGTTTGAACCTGCCACCCTCGGCATATGGGGCCAGTGCCCTACCCACTGAGCCACAGGAGCCGCTCAACACAGACACTTCTAAACCAGTGAGAGAGTCAGTGTTCTGACGAAGGCCACCAAGTTAGTGAAGGGCATAGCCAGCAAGCAGACCCAGTAGACAGCAAACCCTTGCAGCAGCCTTGTAAGGAGCACAGAGAGTGCTCAAGCCACTTGCCTAAAGTCATATAGCGGGTCTCTGCCAGGGCCAGAATCTAAAATCAAGCTCCACGAGCAGTGCTTGGGCTGGGAGGGGCCTCAGGGCCCCCAGCCCAGGTGGGGCTCAGTCTATATGAGTAGAGTTTGTGGCTGTAACGCTGTCTGCATTGCAAATGATGTCAGGACGTGGGTCCCTCTTCTGCCCCACAGGAAGTGGACACACTGAAGGCAGGGCTGACCCAGCCCAAAGCAGGGGTGCCCTCCAGCCCCAGCTGTGGACAGGCCATCCCGGGACGCTCCCGTCAGCTCACCCTCCGCTGTGTAGAAGGCCTCGAAGCCTGTGAATGGCTTTTCATTGGAGTAGTCCGAGCGGAAGGTGACGTCCAGGTCAGAGCCCAGTGAGTAGAAGGTGTCGTTGCCAGGCGCCCGCTCCGTGTCTGTGCTCTCCCGCCCACACAGCGTGGCCAGCACCTTGGTCCCCGAGCTCAGCTGCGGGGGTAGGGGTCACAGGGAGGGTGGGCCAGACCCAAGCTTGTCCTCCCTCCTGGCCCAGGCCGCCCTGTGCTCAGGTGTCTGTCCCTCAGCCCTGGCCCATCCTTGGGGACCCCCCCAGGCCATCCCCGCACCTTGACAAAGTCGTACTCGCAGAGGTGGGAGAGCTCCAGGTCGAAGTGGGTGAAATAGAGGCGCAAGCGGTAGCCGGGGGGAGCAGCCAGGGTCCAACGCCGCTCCAGGTCATTGGCATACACACCCGGGAAGCCAGGCGATGCCAGGCGCCCAAACACGGGCTCAGGCCACTTCGGGGCCATGGGGGTAGCCACGGAGACACACATCAGGCTCAGGAGGACCAGCAGCCTGCGGGCAGAGCAGGGGCAGTGAGGGCGGAGGAACATTCTCTCCTCCTCGGCCTGCACGGCTCCCGTGGGGGCTCCTACCCACCTCATGGTGCCCGTCCAGCCAGCCAGGCCTGGTCTGGGGACGCACGCTGTCCTCACCTTTGATCTGTTTGTCCAGTGACCTGGCCCTGGGATTCTGGGAATTGACCCCATGACGCCTGCCCGCCCCGAGTTCCGGGCAGGGCCCTCAGGAGCTCTGCCGCTCACCCGTAACCCTTGTTCCTACCTGAGTGCGTAGCCCCTGAGGTCCACCTGGGTCTCCATAACACTCCGGGAGGGCGCTTCTGGGTGGAAACAGAGCTGTGAACACACGCATCCCCTCCTCAAATCCCAGAAAAGGCCATTCTGTGAACACATGGTTCCCTGAGGAACACCAGAGAGCATCAACTGTGGGGAAATAATTGTCTAGAAAGCACTTTCTAAGCCCACAGTGGAATCCGTGTTGCCAGGTCCCTCTGGTTCTGTTTGAGAAATGGGCCCATCCATGGTTCAGCGCCTGTAGCTCAAGCATCTAGGACCCCAGCCACATACACTAGAGGTGGCGGATTTGAGCTCAGCCCTGGCCTGCCAAACAGCAATGACAACTACAGCCAAAAAATAGCCGGGCATTGTGGTGGGCGCCTGTAGTCCCAGCTACTTGGGAGGCTGAGACAAGAGACTTGCCTAAGCCCAAGAGCTGGAGGCTGCCGTGAGCTGTGATGCTACGGCAATCTACCAAGGGCAACAAAGTGAGAAACTGTCAAAAAAAAAAAAAAAAAAGAAAGAAAAGAAAAGAAAAGCTATCACAGTCGACTCTCTGCCTCAGCTGTGAAGGGCTCTGCCCAGTTGTAATAGTGCAAATGCTAATTAGATAACAGCTAATCACGGTGGAAACAGCCCAGGCTACAGATTAGGACTCACGTGAGCTTAGGGTTAGGCATAGGAGGGTGAGAAGCAGCTGGGGCTTTCTCCTGCTACACTTGCACACAACACAGAACACTTCCGTAACCACCTACGCGGGGGTGTCCTCCCCTCACACACCAAGCAATTCAGGAGACACCAACTGGTGTCCTCTAACTGGATTCAGTCCTGACCCTCCCTACTTGGAGGTGGAGTCAGAGCCACAGGTTGAGGCTCCGCTCCGCAGACCGTCCCCGTGGATGCCAGCTGTGGGCAGTGGGTTGTCACCTATACTGCTGACGACCTGCTGCAAATCAGGGTTCCCACAACCCTCTCTTTGGGCTTGATTCGTCTCCCGGGGTGGCTCACAGAACTCAGGGAAACGCTTACATCGACTGGTTTATTATAAAGAGGTCAACAAGGGGTACAGACAAATAGCAGGAAGGGACATGGAGCTCCCAAGTCCTCTCGGGGCATTGCCCTTGGGCGCCTAGAACTCATCAATAATCTCACTGTTGGGTTGTTTTCACAGAGCGTTGTCTTGGCCCCTTTTCTGGAGGTCCGGCTGGGGCTGAAGACAGGAACTGGGGATAGACACCAAATATATTTACTAGACTTTGGAAGATAATTAGCTATAAGAGGGAAAGGTGAGGGGACTGCTATTTCTCTCCTAACAAAACACATGGAACTATAAATCCTTAAACCAAGAGCATCAGGAATTTTGATAGATATAGGAAATGGGAAAAAAAACCCCAAAACCTAGATAGGATTGGTTTTATTCCCTGTGCCATAAATGGGGCCTGTTCATAGCCCTCTCCAAGGTTTCTGGGACTTGATGGGACTCAGGGCATGTCCTCACCTAAGCTGCTTCTTCCTCAGTAGACCAGCCAGACGTGGGGTTCAGGAGTCATCCATAACGTATGTCCCTTTGAAGGGTGCGGGCATTGTGCGTGGTAGCAGCTGCAGGCAACTTCAACCTCCAGGTCACCGCACTGGGAGTTGCAAATGGCCTCCAGCTGTTTCTGCAATCAGGATCCCTGCTCCCCACCTGCTTGGCCCTGACAGGTGATCCTGATTATCCACATCACACGTGCTTCTAATTGAAGCTTTGTAATAGGCAAGCTCGGGCCACCGTCTTACAGTGTGGATGTGGATGGGAGTTGAGTGGCTCCAGGTCACAGAGCTGACAGGAGGCTGTGTTACTACCAGGTCTGGCTCCTGAGCTCCTGGGGAAAAGCCCTGAGACTTAGGGGGTCATGCAGTGGTTCCCCACTTTTCTGCCAGCACCCTGCCTGCCTGGGTCCCTGTAGGGAAGATGTGTTAAATTAGGTTTTCTCATCTGAAGGACAAGAGATGCCTGATTGTTTTGAGTAAGTATGATTAAGCCAGCAGGTGCCGTGTGTTCCTAAGTAGCCATCATTAGTGTTTAATTTGGAGCCACTGTTCTGGCTACTATGGATAGCCAAGGCTTTCCACTTGTGGGGAAAAGAAGCTTTGTATGCTAGCTTGCCTGCCCCCACAAGCTGAACGAGGGCGGCTGTCCCCATGCCTTCTTGCTGGCCACCACGAGTTGAATAAAGGGTATGTCATAGCTGTCTTTGGTTTCTCTTTTTCTGTTTATCCAAATCCATGTGAACCTTTTTGGCCACAACCATTGGCACTGCAGTACCTCTCAGGATGGACCTGCTCTGGGCTGGTGACAGTTGTTTCGAGAGATTGTCCCTGCCCAGGGTGTTAGAGCTGAACTGTAGAGGCTTCTGGGCCCAGGCTGGGGTGAGTAGTGGCCCTAGCTGTGGGCCAGTTTTGTGGTAATATCCCTTCCTCACAGGTGGTTGTGAAGATTAGGGTGCCCGGTCCCTCCAGAGCTAGTGCAGGGCCCTGCCAGGCCTCCCTTGGCCCCCACTGGCTCCACTCAGGCCTCCCTGCAAGTGGGGAGACATTGTAGCAGATGCCGATGCCCCAGCCCACTGTAAACTGCCCCAGGGTTAGGGGTGTAATGGAGGTGAGCCAGAGGTCAGATCTGCTGAGTCAAAGGCCTCAACGCACTCGTGGGTGGGAGAGTTGGTAAAAAAGTTGGACCTTGCTCCCCTTCTCCATTATTCCAGACATCTGAGGATCATTCCTAGCTGAGCCAGTGCCCTCACTCCCAGGTTAACTAATTCTTGGCTTAGCCCTGCTCAGGGTGGAGAAAGGGGCTGGCAACTGCAGCCTTTCCAGAAAGGTCCTTTGTCTGTCCCCCCCCCCACCACAAGGTGGGCGTGGGCTGGAGGCCACCCCTTCCCTAAACCAGGTCCTGGTAGTGGGTCTTCCATGACCCTGCGCCTCTGTCCTCAGGGTGGGAGGGGCAAGGTGCCTGGAGAACCAGAAACTGGAGGTTCAGCACCTTGGAGAGGGGACAGCACTGTGTCCAAGTTATGGCCACTCAACCTGCATTCTCAGCCTGTTCCCCATGGGGAGGGGGTTGCTAGGAATTTGCCAGAGGGTACCTATGAGTGGGACAGGCAAGATGTGAACCAGCTCTGAACGCTGAGGAGTCAGGGCACTCTGCCACCTGGACCAGGGTTCAGCTCCCCATCCTGACCTTCTGGGGTCTCCTCCAGCACCCACCTTAGAATACCTGGGTGGGATTGGACTTAACCTTGTTAGAGGTCCAGCTTTCTCAGGACACTCTGGGGCAGCCTCACCCTGATCTTTACAACCCCCATCCCTGACCCTGGGTAGGGGCTTTCACTGTGGCTTTGAGAGGGGCTTGGTAAAGGAATGACCAGCTTCCCAGGACAGATTTGAGTCCAGTTTGATGACTACTGTGTCCCTCTGTGCCACAGGTCAAGGGGTGGGTCCAAGGCTACACAGGGAAGGCCCTGCCATAGTTTAGCCTCTCAGCAGACACTTGTAGGCCAGATACCAGGGCCCATGCAGACTTACACCAAAGAGAACTAGATGGCTGATGCGGCCTCTGCGTGGGCCCAGTCAAGGTCAGGGAACACAGGATTCCAAACTTTGTTATAAATATGCATGTTTGGTGAATGAGGGGGAACAAAGGCAGAGAGAGGTGCTGTACACAGCTGGTATAGGCATGGAGGCTGGATGCCCCAGAGAGACACACAGTCCGCCCAGCATCCTGGGGCCTGTAACACTTGATTGGTGAGTGGCAGCTGGCAGGTCTGATCTGGGGCTGGAGGGCCCAAGCACCCTGGAGGCTCCTTGGTTCCAGGTCCTGGGTGGTCCTAGGCTCAGCTCACATCATTCAGGGCCTGGTGGGATAGGAGGCCAATCAGAAAGATGCGCTCTCGGGGTCCTGGGCCCCACTGCCCACTCTGGCAGGCCACTCACCTTTCGGGCAAACTCGGGTAGTACAAAGGCTGCCCGGTGCACATCTGAGTTGTAATATTTCAGCTGCATCTTTTCCACCTGCTTCTGTGTCAGCTGTTGCACCGGCTCTCGGAAGTTGGTGTTCTGGGGGCCAAGAACAGAGGCGTATCAGGGGAAGGCTCACCATGTCTTGCCTGTGCCCCCATCTCCCACTGGCAGCCCCCAGCTCACCGGGTTTTTGCTGCACAGCATGAAGCCAATCTGGCCGCTGGGGTAGGTGGGGATGGTGCAGTAGGCGTAGGCCACCACTGGGAAGAGGGACTTGCAGAACTGCCGCATCTCCTTGATGAGGTCCAGGTGCAGCCACTGGCACTCACCTGGTGGTGGGAGGGGAGCCCAGGTAGCATGAGCATCGGACAGGGCTGGCAACACCCTGTTCTCCCCGACCCCCAATGCTGGTGGCCAGTGGCTCACCCTGGCAACAGAGAATGCCATCCTCCTTGAGGGCTGTCTTCATGAGCTGGTAATAGGACTCTTTAAAGAGGCTTTCAGCAGGGCCTGCAAGGAAGGAGGGACAGAGGAACAATGAATACAACCTGGCTGAGACGTCAAGGGCCAATGTGATCCCACTACATAGACCCACACCAGTGTCCAGCTTATGAACTTTGGGCAGTATCCCGGCTTCATCCTAATGTCTTGAGCTAGGTTTGAGGGGAGAGGTAACAACTGAAGGGGAAGTACAGCTCTGATATTTTCATTATTTTTATTTTTTATTTTTTTTGCACGGGGGTGGGTGGGGGTGGTGCTGTCCTTTACCCTGGAAAATAGGCTTGGGGGAGGCTGGCCTTCAGAGGGCGCTGGTGCTCCACCTCTTGCTTACCCATGGGGTCCGAGGAGTCAGTGATGATAACATCAAAGGCATCCTGGTTCTGTTTCATGAACTCAAAACCATCACCTACATGGAGGGTCAGCTTTGAACTGGAGTAGCCAATGGCCATGCCGGGCAGGAACTTCTTAGAAACTTGGATGACATCCTGGAAGGGACAAGAAGGACCAGGTTGAGAGTGGGGGGAGGGGATTCTAGAGCTGGACACAGCCATGTGGAACTCCCCCCTAGTGACCCTACAGCCCAGTCACCTTGGGCAAGCCCTTCCCTTTTTTGGAACCCCAATAAATGGGTAGAACCCTGGTATCTCATCTCCCACCACCCTGTTCCATCCCCCCCAAACCAAATCACCCCCATCTGAGTGGCTTTCTTGCTGTACCCTAAAGTCCAACCTCTGGCCAGAAGGTTCTCCTGCCTCCACACAGCCAGCTGCTTCCAGGAGCCTCTGCTCAAATGCCAGCCATCCCCTGAAGGCCTGCCCCAATCACCCTCCAGGCTTGTGAGGCACTCCAACCTCCTCCAGTGTCCCCCACCCTGTCTCGCCTTTATCAGATCACACTTTTTTTTTTTTTTGAGGCAGAGCCTCAAGCTGTCACCCTGGATAGAGTGCCATGGCATCACAGCTGACAGCAACCTCTAATTCCTGGGCTCAAGCGAGTCTCTTGCTCTGCCTCCCAAGTAGCTGGGACTACAGGCGCCCGCCACAACGCCCAGCCATTTTTTTTTTTTGGTTGCAGCCAGATTCGAACCTGCCAGCTTGGGTGTACGTGGCTGGCGCCTTAGCCCGTTGAGCCACAGGCGCTGAGCCTATCAGATCACACTTTGATGTCTCCTCTAACTAGAACATCAGCTCTGAGGGGGTAGAGACCAGCTTGTCCACTACTGGACCCCAGCACCTGCAGTAATTCCTGGCAGAGAGTAGATGCCAACTAAAAAGTGCTCAGTGCAAAGGGTGGATGCAGCTGAGATGGCCCTGAGTTCTGCCTGGAACATAAATTAAAAATTAGCTTTCCTACTAAGAACTACCCTAAAGATGCTCTCACTATGTGCCAGGCCCTCTGCTACCCACTTTTCCTATGGATCCCTTCCAACATCTGTTTTCCAGGTGAGGAAACAGGCCCAGACGCGCTAAGTGCCTGGCGCAGGGGTGTGCAACCAGTTCAGGGCACAACGGGCCAGCAAGGCAGAGCCAGCCCTCAGACCAGACTTGCGTCCTCTGTGCAGGAACTCACCTCATCAATCTCACACTGGACCACGGACTCCACGGAGGGGTGCTTCACTACTTCCCGAAGGACGCCCCCATCACCACCCCCGATGATCAGCACCTGGAACAGGACAGCAGTCAAGGGGCCCAGGTGGGCTGAGCCCAGGCACTCACACAGAAGCACCTGGAGCAAGGCTGCTTCTCAGCTCCCCCTGCAAACCTCATCTCATTCTCCCCTTGCCCCAGGTGTCCCTCTTCCTAGGCTGCTCAAGGCCCTTTGGAAACTGCTCCTCAGAGACCAGAGCATGTCAGTGCTGGGGTTCCCACCCTGGTCTCCTAGACTCTCCTTGTCCTTCCCAGCACTTGCTCTGACAATCCTTCCGGCAGCATCTGGCTGAGCCCGGGGCACATCTGGGTCTTGGGACACAGCTCGTAATTGAGCCATGACAGGGACTTGAGACCGGGTACCTTTCGGGGGCTGGGGTGGCTGCAGAGCGGCAGGTTGGCAATCATCTCCTGGTAGGAGAACTCGTCCCTCTCCGTGCACTGGATGACGCCATCCAGTACCAGCACGTTGCCGTAGGTCTTACTGCAGGCGGAGTGACAGTCAGGAACCTGGGTTCTCTGGGGTGGAGGGAACGTGCCCCAACCCGCCCCTGGTGAGGAGAGCCTCCCACACCCCGCCGGGGGTCCTAGAGAGAGAAGCAAGGGTGACACGTGGCGAGGATGGCGGGCAAGCTCGCTTAGTCGGGGCTGGACTCGGGGTCTCCTCGGGCTCTGACGTGTCCCGGGACTGACACGTGGAGCTCGGCGCAGACTCCAGCTTCCTCTCTCTTAGAGGCCGCCCGAAGCGCCAGCCCCCCGCCGAGGAAGACGCGATGCAGGGTGGAGAAGGCCCGCGGCAGGGCACCGGCCTAGTTCCCAAGAACTTCTGACAGTTTCGCTGGGGCAGCAGCGGCTCAGAGGGGCGCCAGGAAGCAGGACATGGGCCGGACTGAAAAGAGGGTGGTCTGGGCCAGAATTAGGGCAGGGCGGGGGGCGGCTGGGGTCCATGGTTGGAAGGATCCCTCCGGGCAGGCAGTGGACGTAGTGCCGAGGGAGACGCGGGCGGTGGTACCTGCGGAAGACGAGGATATCCTGGTACCGCGAGCGCTGATGGTGGAGCAGCTGCTCTACCTGCAGCGACAAGGCCTGGCCGGGCCACAGGCTGCACGTCTCACGGAACCAGCCCTCGCGGATGGTGGCGGGGCCGGAGGCGCCAGGGCCGTCGGGGCCGGACTCCATGGCGGGCGGGCGGGCGGGCGGCGCTGGGCGCGGGACGCGGGCCCGGGACTGCAGGCCGCGCGGAGCCGCAGCACAACGGGACCAGCTCCGCCCGCCGCCCGCGCCGCAACCTAACCCTGGCCGCAGGGCGGGGCCTGATGGATGGGGCGGGGCCACGCTGGGTGCTCATTGGCCGCCGGGCCGCCTCGCGGCGCCCAGTGGCCGGGGCACTCTGTCCGTCGGCGGCAGCAGGGTAGTGCGGTCCGCTCCGGAGCCACGTGGGGCTGGGGCTGGGAGGCCGAGCCGGGGCCAAGGGGCGGGTCAGCGTATGGGGTCCAGGTCTCTCCTCCCGCCCCGCGCCTGCTGAGGTCGTGCCCTCCTGTCCCCTCCTCGTGGTCTGGAGGCACGCAAGGTCGCGCGACTCAGGCTGGGTGCACACTGTTGGGGTGCTGCGACGTGAGGACCGGGACTTAAGCGTTTGGGCTGGAGAAATGGGATTGGGGCAGCTACACTGTAGGGCAAGGGATTACGTTGCTGGGTGGAGCTAGAGAATGTATCCCTCCCAGAGTCCACAATTTGGCTCCCTTTTGGAATTGGACAGATTGTGTGGCTCGTCAGGACACACTGAGGATTTTCACTTTAAAAGGGTCATCACTGCCCGCGATTTAACAAGCTGGATTTAGCCATTTCCCTGAGCTGTGAGCCTATGGATGGCGAATAAGAGAAGTGCTTTTCTAAATTTACCAGCACCGTCCAGGAAGAGGCCCAACACATGCATATTCAGCACCAGAAAAGACTGGCACGCAGATTTTCTTGACAAACTGGGTCTCGCTCCTGGAAGAGTAAGCGGGAATGTGCTGTTTTTATGGAAATGTCAAGGAACTTCTCTGAATCACATTAAGCATGCTAATTACCAAATATTAAATGCTAATTGCTGTACTCCCAGTTTGAATGCCAAGGAAAGAAGATGAAACCGGTATAATTTACCCGTGACATTATGTCAGGGATGTGTTTTGATCGACGTTTTGCACCCTCCACCTGGAGGTCGGGGGAGCATGTTCTCTGTCTCATGAGCTGAGTAACATGATGATGTTTATCAGAGAGACCAAGTCTCAGGACTTGGGGTATCCACGTACCTTGATTGACTTTAAGCTATTTTTTTGGAGACAGAGCCCCAAGCTGTCCCCTGGGTAGAGTGCTGTGGCATCACGGCTCACAGCAACCTCCAACTCCTAGGCTTAAGCGATTCTCTTGCCTCAGCTTCCCAAGTAGCTGGGACCACAGGCGCCTGCCACAACACTCAGCTATGTTTTGGTTGCAGCTGTCATTGTTTGGCAGGCCCAGGCTGGATTGAATCTGCCAGGTAAGCCCCTTTAGAAAGGGAGGTATGGGCTCAGCGCCCATGGCTTAATGGGCTAAGGCACCAGCCACATACACCTGAGCTGGCAGGTTCGAATCCAGCCCAGGCCCCCAATCAACAATGACGGCTGCAACCAAAAAAAAAAAAAAAAAAAAAAAAAAAAAAAATGGCTGGGTGTTGTGGTGGGCGCCTGTAGTCCCAGCTACATGGAAGGCAGGAATTGGAGGTTGCTGTGAGCTGTGATGCCACAGCACTCTATCCAGGGTGACAGCTTGAGGCTCTGTCTCAAAAAAAAAAAAAAGGAAAGAAAGGGAGGTATGCCCAACTGGTTAAAGAACTGCCAAGTGACAGCTCTCACAGGTGTGTTCTATCACCTGAGATTATTAACAAAAGGTGACCACACACTGGATGAAGCAGTCATTCAATATGTCCAGTTACTACTGGGCTTTATTGGGGCCAGCCCTGTACTTGGGTCACTGTGTTCATCTAACAGCCTGTACTTCCTCCAAGACATTTCTGCCTCTGGGTGCTATTTGCTGACTTGTCTGCATTTCCTGAGCCAGAACATAAGCTCCCCAAGGCTGGGGATGGCGCCTATAGGGGGCAGGTCCAGATGAGGGCTGGTGCCTTGTGGATCTTGGATTTATTCTAGGTGGAGCACAGTGACCCTCGACTGGGTCCTGGCTTCCAGAGAACAGCATGGTAGGAAAGTGGGAGACCAAGACCATCCCATGCCTCCTATGACTTGAACAAAATTGCTCTAGCATGTGTGCCTCAAATGAGGAGGCCCTTGATGACATTTCTTTGCTCTCCTATAAAAGAGGTGAAACCAAGGGACTGAGTGTATAGGAGTTGCTTGAACCTTCCAAGTGCATAGAAAACAAGGGCCTTGAATACACTAGTCGAAAACTCCATGAGCTCAGAAATGTCACCTAATTTCATTCAGGTCACAAGGAAGAACAACTGATTTTGCCAGAATTAGCTATTACTTCATAGCCCAGTTAAAAACATAAGGGTTACTAAACACAAAACGGACAAAACTATGTTATAGCACAAACTGTTTCCCTAAATCCAGCCCAATTTAACATTCAGCTGTACAGCACCACTCTCTGGGGGGTTGACACCCCCAATCTCCTCAAAGTGTTGACATATATGTGTATATATATATATATTTTTTAGAGACTCTGTCTCAAAAAACAAAAAAATACAAATTATACATATAAAAGGGAGAAGAGGGAGAGTAGGGAGGTGAGCCAATGGCTGCTGTCTAAAGCAGTAGTTTAAATGAGGTTGCCACATGGTTATTTGTCTCTGTTGAGAGACACTTCCTAGGCAGTTAGCACTTGAGAGTCCTTTCTGAAGCACTGTGTTTAGTCAGGCAGACAGCTGTGGTTGAGTGGAAACAAATGTGGCCATTAAGTGGTGGTGCCTGGCTGAAGATGCTGTGATGCTATGGCAAGCTGCCTAAGGCACTGTGAACAGCAGCATGTCTTCTGGAGCAGAGAGCCCTTCTGTTCACACGTGCTCTGCCTCTGACCCTGCCAGCCCTGCCAGATTCCTTTTCCCTCTTCAGGAGCACAGGCCCAGCCACAGCACTCCACACTTCTGTCCCTGACTGGTTGGCTTCCAACCCCCTTCCTAGGTGCTCCGAGAGTGACTTGACATTGAGCTCCTGCCCTTCTCTGAACTCCCTGAGGCTGTCATCTCTACTCTGAACTCCAGGTTCCATGGGCCCATACAATGTGAAAACATCTGGGGACTAATATTGGGTTGCCAACTTTTTATTTGTAAGAAATGACATTTACAAAGACCTCAAACTCCCACTGGGTG
Source organism: Arctocebus calabarensis (assembly GCA_963573935.1). Lineage (NCBI taxonomy): Eukaryota > Metazoa > Chordata > Mammalia > Primates > Lorisidae > Arctocebus > Arctocebus calabarensis. The sequence goes on along the minus strand of CAUYON010123729.1, from coordinate 23,407 downwards.
TGGTCCTCATTTTTAAGAAACAAACAGAAAAACGTTGTAAGAAAGAATTACCAAGGAAAACCTGACAAGGAACCATTTTAACTCTCTGGGAGACTGTTCTCACTCACCTCTGACCAGCAGTGACCTGCTGTGCCTGTTCAGCCAGGTCCGGGGCCTGAGGCCTTAGCTAAGGATGTGGTCTCAAACTGCAGCAGGCAGGATCACCTGGAGAGCTGGGTGTGCACCAAGTCTGGGCCACCTCCAGTTTCTGGGTGGTCTTGGTGGCCCCAGTTTCTTTTGGACAAGCTCCCTCTGGACTCTGAAGGAGCACTAGGATACAGAGCTCCCCAGACTCCTCTCCTTCCTTTTAAGGTCCAGCCCAAATGCCCCATTCCTGAAACTTCTTAGACCATCCTCAGTGGAAAATAATGTCTCACTTTAAAAAATGTTCCATCTTTGTCCATTTTTTATAGCAGAGACTACCACTTTTTAACAATGATTGCTATTTGTCACTCAATGTCCATTCTTACAAAATTCTATAATGGAACCCTGTTTTTTTTAGCTGGACACATAGATGACCAAAATAATATTTCCTAGTACTCTTTGCTGTGATCATGTGACAAAGTTCAGACTAGTAGGAAGTAGAAATGGGCAGTATCCTTTTAAAAGAGAGACTGGGGGTGGCTCGGCGCCTGTGACTCAGCGGGCTAAGGCGTCAGCTACATACACCTGAGCTGGCGGGTTCGAATCCAGCCCGGGCCCACCAAACAACAATGACAGCTGCAACCAGAAAATGGCCAGGCGTTGTGGCAGGCGCCTGCAGTCCCAGCTACTTGGGAGGCAGAGGCAAGAAACTCGCTTGAGCCCAGGAATTGGAGGTTGCTGTGAACTGTGATGCTATGGCACTGTATCCAGGGTGAAAGCTTGAGGCTCTGTCTCAAAAAAAAAAAAAAAAAAAAGAGAGACTGGGGACTCAGCGCTTGTAGCTCAAGTGGCTAAGGCGCCAGCCACATACATCAGCGCTGGTGAGTTCAAATCCAGCCCGAGCCTGCCAAACAACGACAATCACCACAAAAAAAAATAGTGGGGCATTGTGGCGGGTACCTGTAGTCCCAGCTACTTGGGAGGCTGAAGCAAGAGACTAGCTTAAGCCCAGGAGTTGGAGGTTGCTGTGAGCTGTGATGCCACAGCACTCTACCCAGGGTGACAGCTTGAGGCTCTGTCTCAAAAAAAAAAAAAAAAAAAGGGGGTCAGGCACTATGGGTCACACCTGTAATACTAGCACTCTGGGAGGTCAAGGCAGTGGACAGCCTGAGCTCAGGAGTTGGAGACCAGCCTGAGTAAGAGCAAAACCCAGTCTCTAACTAAAAGAATAAACAAACAAAAAAGAAAAAATAAAAAAACGAGGCAGGTGTTGTGATGGGTACCTATAGTCCCAGCTACTTGGGAGGGTGAGGCAAGAGGGTTGCTTGAAACCAATAGTTTGAGGTTGCTGTCAATTATGATGTTACAGCACTTTTCACAGAATGAGACTGTCTCCAAATAAATTATAAATAAGAGAATGGGCTAGCATTCTGGGAGGCCAAGGCAGGTGGATTGCTTGAGCTCAGGAGTTCGAGACTAGCTTGAGCAAGAGGAAGACCCTGTCTACTAAAAATAAAAAAGGGGCTAGGTGTGGAGGCTCATGCCTATAATCCTAGCACTCTGGGAGGTCAAAGTAGGTGCATTGCTTGAGCTCAGGAGTTCAAGATTAGCTTGAGCAAGAGCAAGACCCTATCTACTAAAAATAAAAAAATAAAAAAAAAGCGGGCTAGGTGTGGTGGCTCACGCCTATAATCCCAGCATTCTGGGAGTATAATCCCAGCATTCTGGGAGGCCAACATTGGTGGATTGCTTGAGCTCAGGAGTTTAAGACTAGCCTGAGCAAGACCTTATCTAAAAAATAGCTGGGTGTTGTGGCAGGTGCCTATAGTCCCAGCTACTAAGGAGCCTTAGGCAGGAGGATAGCTTGAGCCCAAGAGTGTGAGGTTGCTGGAGCTAGGCTGATGCCGCAGGACTCTAGCTTATGGCAATAGACTTAGACTCTGTCTCAAAAAATAAATAAATAATGTAAATAAATAAATAAGAGGGGCGGCACCTGTGGCTTCATCGAGTGGGGTGTTGGCTCCTTATACTGAACGTGGCAGGTTCAAACCCAGCCTTGGAAGAACAGCAAAACAGAAAAATAGCTGGGCGTTGTGGTGGGCGCCTGTAGTCCCAGCTACTCAGGAGGCTGAGGCAGGAGAATTGCCTAAGCCCAGGAGGTGGAGGTTGCTGTGAGCTGTGTGACACCACGGCACTCTACCGAGGGCAAAAAAGTGAGACTCTGTCTCTACAAAAAAAAAAAAAAAAAAAAAAATAAATAATAATAAAATAAAATAAGAGATTGGGGGTGGGCAGGGTGGCTCACTTCTGTTAATCCTAGCACTATGGAAGGTTGAGGCAGGGGGATCACTTGAGCCCAGGAGTTTGAGGTTGCTGTGAGGTAGGCTCACGCCATGGCACTCTAGCCTGGACAATAGAGTGAGACTCAGTCTCAATAAAAAGAGAGAGAGAGAGATTGTGTTCTTTCCTCTTCCTTCCAGCTGACTGGAATGAGAACTAATGCTGGAGCTAGGGCAGTCACTATGGACCATGAAGCGTAAGACCTGCGTTTGAACTGAAAATAATAAAATAACAAAGTAGGGACCTATGTCTGAGATCTCAAGTGGCCATACTAGATCTGGACCAACTACATTTACAGAACAAAGAGAAACATCAACATCTCTCTTGATAAGTCCCTGGTAGTTTGGCTGTCCTGTCACTTTTATTTTAGAGACAGAGTCTCACTTTGTCACCCTTGGTAGAGTGCCGTGGTGTCACAGCTCATAGCAACTTCCAGCTCTTGAGCTTAGGTGATTCTCTTGCCTCAGCCTCGCAAGTAGCTGGACTACAGGTGACCACCACAATGCCTGCTATTTTTTTGTTGCAGTTCGGCCGAGGCTGGGTTTGAACCTTCCACCCTCAGTACATGGGGCCAGTGCCCTAGTCACTGAGCCATAGGTGCCGCTCCATTTATTTTTTGGAGACAGAGTCTTACTTATGTCGCCCTTGGTAGAGTGCTGTGGTGTCACAGTTTACAGCAATCTCAAACTCTTGGGCTTAAGCAATTCTCTTGCCTCAGGGACTACAGGTACCTGCCACAACACCTGGCTATTTTTTTTGTTGCAATTATCATTGTTGCTTTAGCTGGCCTGGGCCGGGTTCAAACCTGTCAGCCTCTGTGTATATGGCCGGGGCCCTAACCGCTGAACTATGGGCGCTGAGCCCCAATAGTATTTCTTACCATTTGGCTTCACTCATGTTACCTGAAGGCCTGTGAAGGTGGTACAGTGCCCTCAGAACTCTCTTAAAACACAGTCAGATGAGCACACACCCTGTGGCTCACAGATGCAGCCCTTGTCTGGGTTACAAAAGGTCCTCCTGCATTCTTCTTTGGAAGTGGTTCTGGATCTCTCTAGAATTTACAGTAACCTCCAAGGCCACGCTTACCTCTATCTGCAGATAGCAGAAGATGGTAATCTGGACAGGACAGGGTCCATCCTCCCCACCAGAGATGTAGTGGCAGCAAAAGAAAAGTCAGGAACCAGCTTTCTTCTAGTAAGAATTATTTTTAATGGTTTAAAAATAGGTCTGTACAAAACCAGCACCTCCATTTGGTGCCTCCAGTCCACTGAGGGGTCCCAAAGGTTTCTTCCAACACTATCTCTTTGGCCAATTGTACCTGAAGCCTCTGCAGAGACAGTACAAAAACAAGGGTTACTTCTTCCAATTTGGCTAGATGTTTGTTCTCAGCATTTTATAAAACGTTGAGGGATCAGTGGCACATGATTATCCCTCACCCTCCTGTAGACAGGACAGTGGCCGGGGGTAGTGCTGTGGCCACAGGCTTGGCTGGGCAGACCTGTTCTGCACTGGGTCATGCCCTTGGGGTGAGTCCCCTGACCTTAGGATCTGCTCAAAGTATTAGGATTTCATGCTTTTAAACTGAAACATTTCTTTTCTTTTTTTCCTTTTTTTTTTTTGGTAAAGACAGAGTCTCACTTCATTACCCTTGGTAGATGGGTGATGGGCATCTCACAGCTCACAGCAACCTCCAACTCCTGTGCTTAGGCTTCTCTTGCCTCAGCCTCCCGAGTAACTGGGACTACAGGCGCCCGCCACAATGCCCAGCTATTTTTTGTCGCAGTTCGGCCAGGGCTGGGTTTGAACCCGCCACCCTCGGTATATGGGGCTGGCACTACCCACTAAGCCACAGGAGCCACCCACTGAAATATTTCCAATAAAAGCAACCCACATTTGCTTATTTTTTTTCTCATTCCTAAGAAACAGGCTAGTCTAAAGTATCACATGTATTTGCTTTGAGGTGATCCCAGGAAATAATAGCAGAAGCTCAGAATGAGGGGAATTTGAGTACTGGGATGCAGTGACTGGAGTGTGGACAGAGCAAACCCCTTCCCCTCTTCTGTTTTCTGAGAAGGAGAGGAACCTGGCTTTGGGAGACAGTCTGAGTCTTCTCAGTTGAGACCTCTGGGTGCTCACTCTGAGACTGTTCCTACAGAATGGTACCCAACGTGGGAGATGCTGTCTCTAAGCTCCCTGGGTCACACAGGCTGTCAACCACATACCTGTCTGATTTCCCAGTTGCAAAGGACATGCTTTTGTTTCCCACTGACTGTCTAAGTTTCTTGGCTGCAATGCACTTCTGAAAAGACAAGAAACCATTTAAGCTGAGTGACAACCCTGACCACAAGATACATAGAAAAACACACCTGAGCTCAGATGGTCAAAGACTCCAGCACAGGTGTGAAAGTGGTTTCCTTTAAAGTTGAAATTGCTGTCTCTCTAAAAATCTGGCGGTTAGGATGTGCTACTAAAGGAACAAGGCATCTGTCCATATGAGCCTCAGCCTCCACAGGTCTAACTGCAGCCACTTTCAGTCTGACTGGCACAGACTCCAACACCCACACTGGCAAATGCAGGCCTGTGCAGGCCCCAGAGGGAATGCTTCTGTCCTGTGGCTATAGTTGCATGGCAGCAAACACAGAGTTAATACACTGTGAAAGTGCATAGCAGCTTTTATGGCCTTTTTAAATTGCTGGAATAATTGATAGGTATTGTCTGCACCTGGGAAGAAATGAGGTGAGGAAAAAGATAAGCAAAGGAAAAGAATCTTTAGATGGACCCATCTTATCAGTAGAAGAAGAGTTAAAAACAAGCCCACAGGTGTGCTGGAACCCTCCAGTGCAGTTCTTACCTTGCCAGATGGGGTCTGCTTATTTGGATCAAACTGGGAAGAAGGTTTAGATTTGCTGTTTCCTGTAAGGTAAGCGATGAGAGGCCAGGACCATGGAAATGAGTTAATATACACATGGGCTCACACAGGTCATGGCCACCACAATGGCAGGTGCTGAGGAATTTACAGCTCACACCACTTAACGTGTTACGCTCCTGGTACCTGCGGGCAGCCTGAAACCTAGGCCTAGTTCTCATACTCTAGTCTCAGGGTGTTAGGTGTAGGTGCCCAAGGCAGTAGCCACTCTCACATCAAGGAAATCCCTTCTGATCTGAATCCAGATGACATGTGAGTGACCTGTGCTCTGAGGCAACGTTCCTGCATAGGGACCATTGTATGCACCGTTACACTCCACTCTCTCTTCCAAGGGGATGTGTTGCTGCAGAGGCTGCTTGAGAGTCAGGGAGGCCATGTGTTGCCCCTTCAGAGCAGGTGGACTCACAGGCTAAGGGGCCACAGGAGCTGCAACTGATGGGCTACAGGTTTTTTCAATAAATGAATTTTCAGTGCAGGGAGGGAGAGACATGAATGGGTGTGTTTTAGGGCACAAGTTATTGTGAGGAGGGACAAAGTCACTGGTCACAGTGGAAGTGACAGTCATCTTGCTGAACCACAGAGGCTACTGTGAGAGTGAGCTCCAGGGGAGGAGGGTGGTGACGGCCAGCAGGCTTCCATCCCCATCCCTTTTTCTCCTCTCTGACCACTCCTGTTGGTGGCCCGTCTGGGGCAGGGCTTACTCTGCAGCTAAGCTGCGCTTTCTTTACTCTCTGGCTTCCTCCCACCCAGGATGGCCAGATGCCCCCTCCCCATGCTCTGGTACTTCCTCACCAGCAAAGGCCTTGAAGTCTGACTGGCTGTAGTCATAAGGGGTAAAATCTTTCTCTGGCGGATCAGAGTTCTTAGGCTTCTTGGAAACTTTGAGTCGCTTCTTCTCCTGTTTCTGTTCTGTGGTCCTGGGGTCGCTCATCGTCCGCTCTCTCTTCTTAGCAGCACTTTCCAGCTGCGCACCAGGGAGGGGGACAGGTGAGGAGAGACTCCCAGGGCTCCCAAGAAGACCTGGGGACCCAGCTGCCTACGTGGCATAAAACCTGTCCAGTGCTGGGGAGAGGAGCTGTGGCTGAAACTTGAAGGACTGTCACACTCAGTGCCAGCTGGAGCAGGCTCCTCAGTGCACAGAGCCATCAGGCCAAGAAAGGCAGCATACTACTTGGGAGGCTGAGGCAAGAGAATCACTAAAGCTCAAAAGTTTGAGGTTTCTCTGAGCTGTGACATCATGGCACACTGTACCAAGGGCGACATAAGCGAGACTCTGTCTCAAAAAAAAAAAAAGGCAGCCTTGAGAATTCCACAGGGCTCTGGGGGTGGTAGAGGGGAGTGAACACTTCCTAGGACAGAGGGACAAACTGGCTGCAAGGCCCTGTCTCCCACCACTGCCAAGTGCTGTGGCAGACAGGAGAAGCCCTCCAAGAGAAGGGGCAACGTAGCTCTGCCGAGGGGATGCAAGGAAGACCTAATGGACAAGCCAGGGTGGACTGGGGAGAAAGTGCTTCATGTCCAGCACAGGGAAACCACAGGCTGCCCTGTTTCTTAGAAACAGAAAAACCAGTACATACTGCGACCTGTTGTCGGACGGAGAGGGCCGGCTCCTCCGCGGCTTCCTGCTCTTCCTTCACCTGTTCCTGAGCAGCTGCGTAAGAGAGAACTGTTTGTGAAGCTGAGTCCAGCAATTCACCCCCCACCTTCCTTACTTGGCCTGTGCAGCTGCGCCTCCCATCCTTCCCCTGCTCCCCTCCATCCCTACAGACCATTTGCCTTGGGGCTCAGGCCCACCCCCACCTGCACGCTCCACCTGAGAACCTCCCCCAAACCCAGGCTAAATGTCCCATGGCCTATTCGATGGCAATCTGGGGCTATTTAACAGGGATCACAGTCATCACGGTCAAGGACTAGAACCATAACCTCTTTCCCTCCAGCCGGGTCCTCCATCGTTTCCTTGCACCAATGGCGACTCCACCTTTCTAGTTAGCTGCTCAAGACAAAACTTTCTAGCATCCACACACCTCCCTTTCTCCCACTTGCCACATTCAGTTTATTGTCAAATGCTGTCAGCTCTGCTAGAGGCCACATCCAGGTTCTGACAATATCCATCCTCTGCCACCACACTGGTCCAAGCCCCTGTCCCCTCTCACTTGGACTACTAGCCCATCTTCTAAGGTGGCTCCATCTTTCCCTCTACGATATACCCTCAACAGAGCGCCAGAGGGCTCCTGGTAACGTGTAAGTCAGTTCCTTTCCTTCTACTCAGGACCCTTCAAGGTTCCCCAATTCTCTTGGAGTTAAGAGCCGAAATCCTCTAGTGGGCCCCTCTGTTTCCTCCTCTTCACCCACTCTGCCCCAGCTGCAGGGGCTTCCTTGCTACTGTGGGCATGTCCGGCGAGCTACTGACTAGGGCCCGTGGATTCACTGTGCCTTTAGTCCAGAACACTCTTTCCTAGAATGCTATAGGCCTCTGCCCAGTGCCCTGTTTACTGGATTGCCTTCCCTAACCTCTTCAAGAAATGGACCACACTCCACCCCAGCACTCCCCACATCTCTCTGCAGAGTAGGCAGGTGAGCCCCGCAGTGGCTCGAGCTGTTCACTGCAGCATCTGGCACTCTGCTGAAAGACTGAATTGACAGACTGCTGTCAGGGGCTGTTCGTAATGGAGTTTATGAGCAAGTAGGTCATATACCTGTTTGTTTGGCTGCCTTCTTCTTGACAATCTCTTTAGATTCTTTTTGTACCTGTACCTGGCTTGCCAGTTTCCAGCGGTTGCTGATCTATAAAGAAAACAAACATAACAGACTCCAAATCTCTGCCACCTAGGTATGGGTTACTCTTAATGAGGTGACATCGGACGTGCTAAACTAATTAAGTACACACATTCTAAGTCATAAATCTAAGCACACGAAAAACAAAATCTCATGCTGGCTTTATTTATAAAATCCTTATTTAGGATGACAGAGTACAAATGTGCTCCAGGAACGGGGCTGGAGGCTGTCCCATCCGCTGTCTCATTCAGTCCCTTCTGTGACCCTAAGACAAAGGTACCAGCATCACTACTTCTTTAGAGACAAGCAAACAGGCTCAGGGAGGGCAACTATTCCAGGAGATGTGGCTAGCAAATAGTGGAGGCAGGTTCAAAGCAGGGCTTCTGTGTGTCTGCTGTGCTTCTCTGATGCCACGTGGACCTGTGGCATTAGAACGCACCTCCGTAACACTGACCACAGCATGGCAAGGGATGCACAGTTGTTCAGTGTGCCACAACCAGTGGGGGAAATGAGGAGAGAAGGCAAAACCCCACCTGACTCTCCACCCCTAAAAACAGCAGGCTAAGCCACAGCGGCAAGGCCAGGCCTCTCGGGCCTAATGAGGGGGCTGTGCTGCCGGGCGGGGCCGCCCGTGTCAGCAGAGCGGCCGCTCCCTGCAGGGAGGAAGGAGGCTGTTAACAGACATGGACACGCTGGCTCCCAGGAACACCTCATGGGGATCCAGGGGAGGAGTGTTCTTATTCTTATTCATAATGCTGTTAAAAACAAATCAAACAATATAAGACAGATGTTTTAAAATTAAAGCTGTTACCTTTAAATGCCTTAAAGTAACATATATCTGTAAAAAAATGCATCAAGCTATATATTTAAGTATTTGTATACTTCACTACATATAAATTAAACCTGAATTTAAAAAATGAAAAGAAAGAAATGTTTCTTAAAAGGTCTCCGAGTAGTTCTGAAGATCTGATGGAAGTTCTGGCCCCTCTCCCTAGAAACAGTGCTTAGATATAAAGGGCTTTAGCATCACTCTCAGGGTTCTCAGGTGAGATGGGCTTGTCTAAAATAGACACCTAGTTCAAATAACTAAGAAGTCCCCTTTTCTTAGAAAGTTTCTTTTAGAGAAGGTGACAAATCCACTCACTTCATAAATTTTCGTTGATGGATCAAACTTCGCTGCCTCAGAGATGTGAGCACAGTGTCCTCGTGAAGGCAGGAACTGGAGGAAGGAAATGGCCCCGTGAAATGCTGTAGGGAACAGGATCTGGACTCACAGGGCAGAGGCACTCAGGTGGGGGTGTGTGGTGTCACCTCAGAGTTCTGACCTGGACACCAGGGACAAATGACAGCCCCTCCCCCATATTCAGAGGCCTCTTCTCTCCAAAGTCTCATCTCTTCCTTTCTAGGTAAAAGGCCCAGCAGCTTCAGACACCTCTGCACACACAACTATTGCTCACCATCCTAAAGGGGTTTTCAAAGGACTCCATTATGTTCTGGGCTTTCTTCTGTGCAACTGTTAATGGACTTTTTCCATCTTCTTTAGCAGTAGGTTCCTGCAGGGACAGATAAAAAAGATCACTTATAACCACAAACATGTGACAGTGATACTGACAGCAATGACTAAGTCTTCTCAAACTGTCCTATGCATGCAGCACTATGCCTCTAGTAGCATACAGAAGGGTTTCAATAATTACATGTTGTATCAACAAATTCCATGTCCTCACAGTCTATGAAGTACACAGTATTGTTCTCACCAACTCAGAGGAAGAAACTGAAGCCTGAAGAGGTTATGAAAATCTTCCAGGGCCTCAGAGGGAACAGTGGCAGAACAGGGATTTAAACCTAGGACTGCCTGGCTTTAGAACTTGAGGTCTTCTTTTTTTGGACAGAGTCTGGGTCTATCTCCCCAGGTGGAGTACAGTGGCATCATTATAGCTCACAGCAACCTCAAACTCCTAAGGCTTAAGTGATTCTTCCACTTCCAGCTCCCTAAGTGCTAAATTACAGGTGTGAGTCACTAACCCTGGCCCCCAACTCAGAGCCTTAACTGATACTTGTAAATTTTTTTTTTTTTTTGAGACAGAGCCTCAAGCTGTCACCCTGGATAGAGTGCTGTGCCATCACAGCTCACAGCAACCTCCAATTCCTGGGCTCCAGCGAGTCTCCTGCCTCCACCTCCCACGCAGCTGGGACTATAGGCGCCCGCCACAACGCCCGGCCATTTTTTGGTTGTAGCCATCATTGTTGTTTGGTGGGCCCAGGCTGGATTCGAACCCGCCAGCTTAGGTGTACGTGGCTGGCGCCTTAGCCTGTTGAGCCACAGGTGCCGAGCCTGATACTTGTAATTTAATATTACAAATCTTAAGTTCCATGGTGGGCTAGTGTTTAGGATTCGGTGCTCCCTCTAACAAATCTCTATGGGGAATCAATCAGAATGTTACTTCCAGTGGGTTTGTAAAACCTGTGCTGTCCTTTGGCTTCACTTTAGCTACAGTTTCTGCAGCATGAAGTATAGGGAGATCACAGCTTCCTTTAAACACTGTGCTTCCATCTTAATGGAGCCTAAAGTGCATGCTAAAAATCACTTTGATAGTTCATTCATATCACACTTTGATCAACTAAAGTTCCTAGACATTTCTACTGAAGATCCAACCTAATTTATGTAAATTTATTTTTTCAGTTGGGAATAAAAAGGGGGATCCAAGATGACACACATTTTGCAGGTGACATTCCGTCTTCTGGGCTTTGGTCCTGCACTTGAGAATGATGAAATGGTTATAAAGTTTGATTCTATAACCTTCTGTCCCATCTAACATTTTTATCATTTGAATACATTTGCTAATTTTGTACTTTTAATTTACTTTTGATTTTTTATTTTTATTTATTTATTTATTTTTTGGAGACAGAGCCTCAAGCTGTCACTCTGGATAGAGTGCTGTGACATTACAGCTCACAGCAACCTCCAATTCCTGGGCTCAAGTGAGTCTCTTGCCTCAGCCTCTCAAGTAGCTGAGACTGTAGGCGCCTGCCACAATGCCCGGCCATTTTTTGGTTGCAGCCGTCATTGTTGTTTTTTGGCGGGCCCAGGCTGGATTCGAACCTGCCAGCTCAGGTGTACGTGGCTGGCGCCTTAGCCCGTTGAGCCACAGGCGCCGAGCCTACTTTTGATTTTTTAGAGATAAAGTCTTGCTATATTACCCAGGCTGACCTCAAACTAACGGGGTCAAGAAATCGTTTCCTGGCTTGGCACCTGTAGCTCAGCAGCTAGGGAGTCAGCCACATACACTGGAATGGGCAGGTTGGAATCTGGCCCTAGCCTGCCAAACAATAATGACAACTACAACTACTACAACAACAACAACAACAACAAAAAATAGCCGGGTGTTGTGGTGGGTACCTGGAGTCCTAGCTACTTAGATGGATGAGGCAAGAGAATTGTTTAAGCCCAAGAATTTGAGGTTGCTGTGAGCTGTGACATCACAGCACTCTACCAAGGGTGACATAGTGAGACTTTGTCTCCAAAAAAAAAAAGAAATCCTCTCCTATTGGGTGGTGCCTATGGCTCAGTGAGTAGGGTGCCGGCCCCATATACTGAGGGTGGCAGGTTCAAACCTGGCCCCGGCCAATGCAACAACAAAAAATAGCCAGGCATTGTGGCGAGTGCCTGTCCCAGTTACTCGGGAGGTTGAGACAAGAGAATCGCCTAAGCCCAAGAGCTAGAGGTTGCTGTGAGCTGTGAAGCCATGGCACTCTACCAAGGGTGACAAAGTGAGACACTGTCTCTGGAAAAAAAAAAAAAGAAAAAGAAAAAGAAATCCTCTCCCATTGACCAGAAGCATGAGCCATGGCACATGGCAATGTCTGCTAATCTTGATAGCTATCTTTCCTCAATATAGATAGTATTCTTGTTTTTCTTTCTCAGTTTTTCTTTAATTTTCTTAGAGACAGAGTTTTATTTTATCACCCTGGTTGGAGTGCAGTGGCACAGTCAAGCTTACTGCAGCTTCAAATGCCAAGTGATCCTCTGGTCTCAGCCTCTGGAGTAGCTGGGACCACAGGTGCATACCACCGTGCCTGATTCAGTTTTTCTGCAAATTATGGTTTTTCCTTTTTTTTTTTTTTGAGACAGAGCCTCAAGCTGTTGCCCTGGGTAGAGTACTGTGGCGTCACAGCTCACAGCAACTTCCAACTCCTGGGCTTAAGCGATTCTCTTGCCTCAGCCTCCCAAGTAGCTGGGACTACAGGCCCCTGCCACAATGCCCAGCTATTTTTTGGCTGTAGTTGTTATTGTTGTTTGTTAGGCCTAGGCTGGATTCCAACCCGCCAGCTCTGGTATATGTGGGTGGCACATTAGCCGCTTGAGCTACAAGTGCTGAGCTGATTTTCCTTTTTATCACACTTGCTATTCACAGTATTCCGAGTATTACCTGTGCATTTATCTCTGGTTACATGAGTATTTGTTCATTTTGAGTAGTGAATGCACCCTGGTCGTTCTCTCGTAAGGAACCCAGAGGTCCAATCACTGACAGAAACGAGATGCCTGAGGAGTCACAGATGGGATGGTCTGTCTCATCCTGACACACATTCCAGGAACAGGGGTTGTACCAGGTGAGCCACTGGGTCTCAGAATGTAGGAGTCACTACTGTCCCCTGAATGTGGACAACAGGTTCTATGCACTCGCTGAGGTTGCCTTAGCCCGTTCCTTTCTCTAATGAGCCACAGCATAGAAAACACGGTTTTCAAAGCTTTCTTTTCGTCACCAAGAGTATGTATAGTGTTGAGGACTGCCAGGAAGCCCTGCATAGCACTTAGTCTATAGTTCATCAGAGGGCAACGTTCCCTCCACCTCTGCTGGCCACAGAGGTGAACTGTTCCCCCATGTGGTTGTGTCTGCAAAGCCCTGCTTCTGTATCCTCTTAGCCCACAGCCTCCTCCCTGCCAGGCATTGATGAGGATTCAGATGCCAACCTTTTTTTGAGGATTCCTTCACATGCGGAGCTCAGAGAATGCTCTGTCTGCCTTCCAGAGACCACTTCCTCTCCAAGTAGCTCATCTGTTCCCACCACTCTTCTGCTGCTGCTGGGTTTTACTCTTGCCATTAGGTTCAAAAGTGTGTGCAACCCTCTAGACAGCTTGTTTGATAAGCCCAATAAATCCCAGTGAGTCGGTGTCACCTCGGTGACGTTTAAATGTTACTCACATTAAATAATGTGATGACGGCTGTAGTAACAAGGCATTGGGGGTCCAGTGACGTCTCTTCTTTTTGGTCAGGGAAGAGGCTCGCCTGTTTTTGAAATGGCACAGATCCTAGAGGTGTGGAAGTCAGTAAGGTCAGAGCACACTGGATTTTACACACTGCTGCTGCCCAGCCTCTTGAGGACGGTCACAAAGGGCTCTACATTACCACTGGTTGGGATGGTTGAGTTGCCATCTGGCGGGGCATGGGAGCAGTCATGAGGTCCAAAGAGAACATTCTCCAATCTCTGCATCAAAAAGAAACCAGCAAGCTGACATATAAAACTTGCAAGCACAGAAGTTTTTTTTTTTTTTTTTTTTTTTTTTCCGGGGCTGGGTTTGAACCCGCCACCTCCAGCATATGGGGCCGGCGCCCTACCCCTTTGAGCCACAGGCGCCGCCCTGGGTTTTTTTTTTTTTTTTTATGAGACACAGTCTCATTCTGTCACATTGGCTAAGGTGCTGGGGTGTCACCGCTCATAGCAACCTCAAACTCCTAGGTTGGAGCGAATCTCCTGCCTCAGCCTTCCATGTAACTGAGACTACAAGCGCCCACCAAAATGCCTGGCTAATTTTTCTATTTTTAGTACAGACAAGATCTCACTCTTGCTCAGGGTGGTCTCAAACTCTTGAGCTCAAGTAATCCACCCACCTTGGCCTCCCAGAGTGCTGGAATTATAGGTGTGAGCCACTGCACCAGGCCATATCAGTGGCTTTTTGTTGGCAATGTTAGCATTGGCCTTTGTCAGAGAAGTTTATGTGCACTGGCTCCTACTGACGACTTCCCCACAGGGGGCAGATGTGACACTGTACCTCGGTGCTAGGCAGTGGTCCACTCTTCTTTGCTCCAGTGGCAACTTCAGACTAAAGGGGTGAAAGACAAAGGGAGTCTGGAGAAAGTTGCCTAAACTCAGTGACACTTTCCCCCAGTCCTGGAAAGGTGTTCCTCACTAGATTGTTTCTCGAGAACCACAGATTTTCCTTCACCCATTTTTTTTTTAGACAGAGCCTCAAGCTGTCACCTTGGGTGGAGTGCCGTGGTATCATAGCTCACAACAACCTCCAGCTCTTGGGCTTAGGCGATTCTCTTGCCTTAGACTCCTGAGTAGCTGGGACTACCGGCGTCTGTCACAACATCCGGCTATTTTTTGTTGCAGTTTGGCCAGAGCTGGGTTTGAACCTGCCACCCTCGGTATATGGGGTCGGTGCCCTACCTACCGGCCACAAGCACCGCCCACTTCACCCTTTTACAACCCTTATAGCGCTCGATAATTACTTGTCCAATAAAAGAGTAAAGTTCTTTATCACAGCTAAGTGTAAGGTGTAGGATCCTGACGAGGTTGGAAAGGACTGTTCTCTTTACTCTCTTTTTACTTGGACAAACTGTAGAACTAACAAATAAATTATTTTATTTATTTATTTATTTATTTATTTATTTATTTATTTATTTATTGTAGAGACAGAGTCTCACTTTATCGCCCTGGGTAGAGTGCTGTGGCGTCACACTGCTCACAGCAACCTCCAGCTCTTGGGCTTAAGCGATTCTCTTGCCTCAGCCTCCCTTGTAGCTGGGACTACAGGCGCCCGCCACAGCGCCCGGCTATTTTTTTGTTTTGCAGTTCGGCCGAGGCCGGGCTTGAACCCACCACCTTCGGTATATGGGGCCGGCGCCCTACTCGCTGAGCCACAGGAGCCACCTATTTATTTATTTTTTTGAGACAGAGTCTCACTGTGTTTTTTTTTTTTTTTTTTGAGACAGAGTATCTACACTGGGTAGAGTGCTGTGGTGTCCACCTAGCTCACAACAACCTCAAACTTTTGGGTCTAAGTGATCCTCCTGCCTCAGCCTCCCCCGTAGCTGGGACTACTACAGGTGCTCACCATAACGCTTAGCTAATTTTTTCTATTTTTAGCAAAGATAAGGTCTTGTTCAGGCTGTTCTTGACCTCCTGAGCTCAATGGATCCTCCCATCTCAGCCTCCTAGAGTGCTAGGATTATAGGCCTGAGCCACTTTGCCCAGCCTAAGAAAGAATTTTTTTTTTTTTTGAGACAGAGTCTCACTATGTTGCCCTTGGTAGAGTGCTGTGCCGTTACAGCTCACAGCAACCTCAAACTCTTGGGCTTAAGTGATTCTCTTGCTTCAGTCTCAGAAAAAATTAGCCAGGTGTTGTGGTGGGCGGCTGTAGTCTCAGGAGTTTGAGGTTGTAGCCAGCTAGGTTGACTCTTACCCTGGCAGGCCCTCTAGCCTGGGGCAACAGAGACTATCTCAAAAATCATTTAGAGTGTCTTTGACTATACCTCCATCATTCTCAAATCCAACTACTGTTCAGACAACACCTCTAGAGTACATGTTGCTCAAAGGTAACTGGCAGCCATTGTCATCAAGTTCCAGAAATCTTTCTTCGCATGCTTCTTAGTGTCCTTGCCATTCCTCTCTGTAGCCACCACTTATTCAAGGTGTCCTCACTTCACATGTAGACCGCACATTTTGACCAGGCTTCCGAAACGAGCTGCTATGCTGAGAGCCCTGTTCCACCTCATCCCGCCAGGTCAACTGCCTTCGAACAAAAGTGAAGTGGCCCAGCCATGAGGCTGTCGGACCACCAAGTAAGATGATAAAATGAAAACGATGAGTTATGGCCCCTGACTATCATAATAAGACATACCCACTGGAATTTCTAAGTCCTATTATTTTCTTAGGGTTGTCTGGAGTAGAGACCAGCTCCTCTATCTAGGAGACCACAAGGAATAAGATGCTAGCAGAGAGAATAAGCCTCCTGTGCTGGGAGAGAAATGTCTTACCTTGAGCAGGGGCATCTCTCGAGCCTGCTGGACTAAAAGATGCATTTCATTGATCTGCTGTCGTACAAGAGGTGGGACTGGGTTGCAACAAGCTATGATGCCCTGAGGTTCCCTGAAGGCAAGTAAGAACACACTCAACTTGTCATCCAGAAACACAACCCTCAAAGGCTTCAAGACAAGAACAAGGTCTGGGCAGAGCCAGTGTGCCACAGCCAGGAAACACAATCACATCAGGGCGGCCTAGGCCAAGCTCTTCTCTGTGTGCTCTTTGCTGTGTCAAACTGTAAATAACTTTCTTCTTAAAGCCTGAGTCCTACAAATGGGGCGGCCTGGAGGTTAAGTACCAAGGCACTGCTGATTCTCAATTCTGCGGTGGGATGACCAATAGATTATGAATTAATTTTGATTCTCGCTTATATTTCTTTTTTTTGTGGGGGGAGGCAGAGTCTCACCCTTAGTATAGTGCCATGGTGTCACAGCTCATAGCAACCTCCAACTCCTGGGCTCAAATGATCCTCTTGCCTCAACCTCCCAAGTAGCTGGGATCATAGGCGCCCACAACAAAGTGCAGCTATTTTTAAAGATGGGGTCCTGCTCTTGCTTAGGCTATCTAGAACAAGACAAGAGATCCACCTGCTTTGGTCTCCCCGAGTGCTAGGATTAGAGGCGTGAGCCACGGCACCTGACCTCTTGGTAACAATTCAATATTATAAAATGTTTCTAATCATGAAATGCCTTAATTTGGAATAAAGTATAAAGGGGACATCTTCTTCCCTTATAAGTGGATGCTGTATGTTCGGAGACTTACACTGGACTGAATATGAGGCATAATCATTCAAACGGTTCCAGTTCAGTTTTAGTTTTTAAATGGCAGCCCAAAGCCAGTAATTTTAGGTTCCTTGGACTTGCTACCTTCTAAGCTTAAAGCACTAATCTTCTCTGAGTAAACAGCCCTGGGTAACAGCAATGAGAATGGCTTGATTTTGGAGGACATGAGATCAACCAAGAAAGTGTTAACTGCATTAATCAGCTCTCAGACTCACTTAGGCAGTTCTTCAGCTATCTTCAGCATCATATGGTTTGGCAGTACATATCTGGAAAAATAAAACACAACGGGGACACATGAAGTTCAGCTGGTAAGTTCCATTAAATGCTGTAAAACAGGGAAAAACCACCAGCTTTTGTGGCAAAAGAAAAAAGTCCGTTATTGCTTTGTTATTAGATCTCCTCAGTCTAAAATTAAGTATTCAAAGAATCTTTGATCCTTTACCCATAACTTTCATCTTCCCTTCGAGCTGTTTTATCTCTCCAGGCAAACAGTAGCTGAAATGCCGTCAACTGCTGTGTGTTGAGATGCTTCTTTTGCTTTCTATATAGTTCAAGGTAGGACTCATCCGTAAAGATAGGTTTGATAAATTTCTGCAAAACATTAGAGAATACTCAAGATCAGTGTCTTGAATACTACAAAAGTAGTACTTGTGTCTTGGGTACTACAAAATGTTTTTGCTCTTGCTATAAAAAAGCAAATATAAGGGTGGTGCCTGTGGCTCAAAGGAGTAGGGCGCCAGCCCTCTATACCGGAGGTGATGGGTTCAGACCCGGCCCCGGCCCAAAACTGCAAAAAAAAAAAAAAGCAAACAAAAGAAATAGAACCTAATCAGAAACAGAGAGTTGAGAGAGTCAGGATCTGTGCGACTGGCCAAGGGTACCTTGAGGCAGATGTCCCTACTCCGCTGCCACACCACCTGCGACTGAACAGGCCGGCCTCCCCCGCGCTCCCACAGCTCCAGCCTCATCTTGTCATAGATGTAGAGCAGGTAATGGGTGTCATCCCGGGCGTAGCTGAGCATTTCCTCAGGCAGAGGGCTAGAATTGCAGAGGACATTGTATTATGGACTGCCCCCAAGGACAGCAGTTCCATTTGTTTACTCTGTGGGTGCTGGGACTTCTTTAGACCCCACAGATACGAAAGATCCTTTCACAGCTAATGGTATACTTATGCCAGCATTTCCTGTGTTTTAATATGACAAACTGTTACTTTAACAGCTGGGTAGAAAGGCAGGCAGGGTAATAATGTGGTTAAAGATAAGGGCACCATAGTCCTGAATCTGCATCTCAGTTCCAGCTGTCCGTCCTTGGACAAGTTCCTTACCCTCTTCGAGCTTACCTGCCTTGCCTGTGAGACAGGAACAAGACACTTCAAAGTCTGCTATGAGAACTATTCAGGGCTGCACCTCTGAAGCACTTAGCTCAGTGCTTGGCTCTGGGTAACAGCTCAGTAACAGAGTAGTTTTTAGATTTTATCAATTATCCTCTTTTATTTGAACTTAATTAGTCCAAATACAGTTTTATTTTATTTATTTATTTATTTATTGAGACAGAGCCTCAAGCTGTCACCCTGGATAGAGTGCTGTGGCATCACAGTTCACAGCAACCTCCACTTCCTGGGCTCAAGCGAAGTCTCTTGCCACTGCCTCCCAAGTAGCTGGGACTATAGGCGCCCGCCACAACGCCCGGCCATTTTTTGGTTGCAGCCGTCATTGTTGTTTGGCGAGCCCGGGCTGGATTAGAACCGGCCAGCTCAGGTGTACATGGTTGGCACCTTAGCCCGCTGAGCCACAGGCGTCGAGGCTATTTATTTATTTTTTAAGAGACTTTTTTTTTTTTTTTGAGACAGAGCCTCAAGCTATCGCCCTGGGTAGAGTGTGGTGGCATCATAGCTCACAGCAACCTCCAACTCCTGGGCTCAAGCGATTCTCTTGCCTCTACCTCCCAAGTGGCTGGGACTACAGGCGCCTGCCACAAAGCCCTGCTATTTTTTGGTTGGAGCCGTCATTGTTTTTTGGCGGGCTGGGCTGGATTGGAACCCACCAGCTTAGGTGTATGTGGCTGGCACCTTAGCCACTTGAGCCACAGGTGCCGAGCCCAAATACAGTTTTATTTTTATACTTAGAAATTCTGACACGTGGAATTGTGGCAAAGTTTAGAGGCACCTTTATATGACAGTTGCAAGTCAGGGAGGTAACTAACCATCTGAAAATGATCCAAGCTGAGTAAGGCTTCCAGAAAGTGTGGTGAAACTATTACCTTATGCTATAGAAAACACTTATCACAAAGTTAAATCAACAAGGCACCTTAGACTTCTCTCTCATACATGGGAAATCATCTCACAACCATTCCTACTAGGGGGATGTGAGTTTGAAACAAGAGACTGGCATGGGTTAAATACTGACATGGCATCTTTTTCCAGCCACTTTCCACAGAACATGGTGTAATGGCATCAGCCCAACATAAAGTGCACAGCATAAGGCTTTCATGCTGCTGAAAACACCTGGGGAAAAGCCTGCTGCCATTCAAGGAGCAGTACAGCCCAAACACAGGTCTTGAAAGGTCAAAAAAAAAACTGCTTTTTTCTGCCACCCACATTTCCTTATCAAGATCAAACTGACCGTATTCTCCAATCAGCCAGCTGATACTGCTTGTTGGACTCCACGCTGCAGTAAAGTTTCAGCAGATGGTCGAGCGAGTGCCTGCCCAGGTTAAGAAGGCGGGCTGCCTGATGGGTATCAAACATGTTCACAACATACAGCCCGAAGTCCTTCTGTAGCCACTCGATGTCTGAGTCAGCACCGTGGAAGACCTGAAACCAAACCCACAGTGCAGTACACGTGCCCTGGCACAGAGTACCCTGCTCTGAAACTGTCTCTGCTTCTGGGTTATTAGAACACTGAGTTTAGAAACCAGGATCAAGATTAAGGTATGTGTCTAGGACATAACTACTACTCTGATTTTTACCTGTCATGTGTAAATTATATAACCTAATGGTTTGTTCCCTCATATCAATCTGAAGTTTAAAAATGAAAAAAAATATTAAGATATGTGCAGTTTTTTTGTTTTTTTTTTGAGACAAGAGTTTCACTATGTTGGCCCTGGTAGAGTGCCATGGCGTCACAGCAACCTCAAATTCTTTGGGCTTAAGCGATTCTCTTGCCTCATCCTCCCAAGTAGCTGGGGCAATAGGTGCCCGCCACAACGCCTGGCTATTTTTTGGTTGTAGTTGTCAATGTTGTTTGGCAGGCCCAGGCTGGATTTGAACATGTCAGCTCTGGTGTACGTGGCTGGTGTCCCAGGCGCTGAGCCAAATATATGCATTTCTTTCTTTTTTTTTTTTTTTTGAGACAGAACCTCAAGCTGTCACCCTGGGTAGAGTGCCACGGCATCACAGCTCACAGCAACCTCCAACTCCTGGGCTCAAGCAATTCTGCCTTCACCTCCCAAGTAGCTGGGACTATAGGCACCTGCCACAACACCGGGTTATCTTTTGGTTGTAGCCATCATTGTTGTTTGGCAGGCCTGGGCTGGATTCAAACCTTCCAGTTCAGGTGTATGTGGCTGGGGCCTTAGCCGCTTGAGCCACAGGCACTGAGCCAGAGATATGCGCAGTTTTATTTATTTTTTATTTATTTATTTTTTTGAGACAGAGCCTCAAGCTATCACCCTGGATAGAGTGCTGTGGCATCACAGCTCACAGCAACCTCCAATTCTTGGGCTTAAGCAAGTTTCTTGCCTTCGCCTCCCAAGTAGCTGGGACCACAGGCACCCGCCACAACGCCCGGCTATTTTTTGGTTGCTGCCGTCATTGTTGTTTGGCAGGCCCGGGCTGGATTTGAACCCACCAGCTCAGGTGTACGTGGCTGGCGCCTTAGCCCATTGAGCCATAGGGATATGAGCAGTTTTAAATGTTCCTTTTATGTTTAGTCATTGCTCCCTGCATCATCATCATCTTTTTTGAGACAGTTTCACTTTGTCACCCAAGCTGCAGTGCAGTAACATTATAGCTCACTGCAGCCTCAAACTCCTGGGGTCAAGCCATTCTCTTGCCTAGGCCTTCCAAGTAGCTAGGACTGCACATTTCTGCCACCACACATAGCCACGTTTTACACTTTTTTGGTAGAGATAGGGTCTCACTGTGTTGCCCATGCTGGTCTTGAACTTCTGGGACCAAGTGATACTCTTAGGTCTCCCCAAGTGTTGGGATTACAGGCATAAGCCACCACGCCCAGCTGCGCAGCCTTCTCCTATATGACACAGGACACACTCTTCATGTCTGAAGCTGTAACCAGTTAATGATACAAGAAAGCAGCTTTGTTAGCTACTGGAAGGCTGAGGCAAGAGAATTGCTTATGCCCAACAGTCTGAGGTTGCTGTGACCTGTGACGCCACAGCACTCTACCGAGGGTGACAAAGTGAGACTCTGTCTTGGGGAAAAAAAGAAAAAGAAAGAAAGCAACTCTGTTAGCTTCAAGTGGTCAGTAAGGCCAGATAATCTTGATGGCTTGGCTATATGCAGCAGTCATTAAAATAATTTAACATTTTTCTAGGTGGTAACAAACTCTTAGCTATTCTAACAGGGTTTTAGATACAAATGCAGTTTAGCCTACAGTACCCTAGTTATGAAATAACATGACTTCGGCCAACTTCATTGGGTCTAGGTTGAAAAAATGGAACAGTACACTGAAAAACACTTAACTCTTACACATGCAAGTGTTAGAAAAGACTGGCTGACCTTAACAATGGCCGGGTCTGTGAAGCTCTCATTGAGAATGTACATGTCACTTCGAAGCTCGAGGGTGTCAATGATGAAGTCCTCTGTCCGGGTGGAGATCTGCATCAGGCAAGTCAGTCCCAAGAAGCTCCTATAGGAGTGGTGCTAACACACACCACAGGAGAAGGACAGAAAAAGAAAATGCTGTGGCTATGCGTTCCTTGACTTGAGGTTTTTTTTTGTTTTTTGGAGACAGAGTCTCAAGCTGTTGCTCTGGGTAGAGTGCCATGGCATCACAGCTCACAGCAACCTCAAACTCTTGGGCTTAAGCGATTCTCTTGCCTCAGCTTCCCAAGTAGATGGGACTATAGGTGCCCACCACTATGCCTGGCCATTTTTTTTGTTGTTGTTGTTGCAGTTGTCATTGTTGTTTTTAACTGGCCTGGGCCAGGTTGGAACCCGCCAGCCCGGATGTATGTGGCCAGCACCATACCCACTGAGTTACCCACTGCCCCTTGAGTGATTTTGAAGTCAGCTATAGAGCAAAGTTATTTGATTAATTTTTACCAAAAACAGATTAAAATTAGTATTAATTTTATACTTCTTGAGTAGGTGAACTCACAAAAAAACATAAAAATTTCACTCAAGGTCATTTGCAAAATACCTCCAAGTCTACTGCAAACTCTTGACAATTCAAGAGCTTTTCATTGAGCTCTACAAGTTCATCCAGGGAAGA
Source organism: Arctocebus calabarensis (assembly GCA_963573935.1). Taxonomy (NCBI): domain Eukaryota; kingdom Metazoa; phylum Chordata; class Mammalia; order Primates; family Lorisidae; genus Arctocebus; species Arctocebus calabarensis. The sequence continues at coordinate 923 of CAUYON010123729.1, read as the reverse complement.
TACAAAATGGCAGGGTGTTTCTTCTATAGGCCTGTACAACTGGATCAAGAAAGTAAAGTTAGAAAAAGAGAAGAAAATTAAAAATCAACCCCTAGTAAACTACAGAATTATGAGTTCAAAAAATTATCCCAAACTACTTCCTACTATGTTAAGATAATCAAGAAAAGTCAAAATTACATCAACTAATCTACTTATATGATTCCTCTTGAGCTTCTAAATACCATCCTTAAACTGAAGCTGGATACTAACCTGGGGTTCTGGCTTTTGAAGTACTGAATCTGGTGGAGTAAAGTGATCTAATTCATACTGGTAAGGATGTGCAAACCTGAATAAAACAGAAAAATCTTTTCAATTAATTCTGTTATTCAAAGGGGAAACAAAGGCCCTTATCCAATTTGTAAAAACAAATGAGAAAAGATCATTGCGAAAATATCTCCCCTTTCCAGAGAGGGAGAATTGATGTAGGACAATTGGCGCCCTAGCCAGCTCAGCGGGGCTGGATGACAGGCAAGGAGGGGGACCTCCAACCTCCACCAGAGGCTCCAATTGCCAAAAAGGCTGGACAACTGCTGAGGAGACACCTATGCCTTGGTGTCTCCTTCACTTCACACTTAGGACTAAATGTGGAACCCCCATCTCCTATGCCTAGGTCAATTTCTTGTGAACTTCCTAGGCCTCAATTCCATGAATGGACAGTATCCATTCATTGATACATTCATTCACCTTGCCCCTGGTGGAAGGGACAGTATTCATTCATTTCCTGGGCAAGGAACCCATAAACCTATATATACCCTGAGACTAAAGGCCTAAAGGAGGAGATGGGGAAAGACTGGGAGAGAAACGGAGAGAGCTTCTCTCTCCCCACTAGAATTCTCTCCCTCTACCAGGAGCCTTAATGTTTTCTGTATTCTTTTCTGTGAATA
>CAUYON010123726.1:0-10696 GCA_963573935.1 Arctocebus calabarensis | reverse complement strand
AGAGCCTCAAGCTGTCACCCTGGATAGAGTGCAGTGGCATCACAGCTCACAGCAACCTCCAATTCCTGGGCTCAAGCAAGTCTCCTGCCTCTGCCTCCCAAGTAGCTGGGACTACAGGCGCCCACCACAACACCTGGTCATTTTTTGGTTGCAGCCGTCATTGTTGTTTGGCGGGCCCGGGCTGGATTCGAACCCACCAGCTCAGGTGTACGTGGCTGGCGCCTTAGCCCATTGAGCCACAGGCGCCGAGCCAGTAGCATGTATTAATGTAGGTGATAACTTTCACCAGAATATTAAATTTCATGTAATCTTGGGTAAGATATCTTAGTCCTGTGTTTTATTTACCTCTAATATCTATTATGTTGAAGGGTAGAATTACTAGATGGTTTTTACCATTCAAGGATTCCAAGGAGCCTAAACGTTTAATCATCCTCAATCATTTTGAAATACAGAAGCTTGGGTGGCACCTGTAGCTCAGTGGGTAGCGCGCCAGCCACATACACCCAGGCTGGAGGGTTTGAACCTGGCCCAGGCCTGCTAAACTACAATGAAAACTGCAACAAAAAAAATAGCCAGGCGTTGTGGTGGGCGCCTGTAGTCCCAGCTACTTGGGAGGCTGAGGCAAGGGAATCGCTTAAGCACAAGAGTTTGAGGTTGCTGTGAGTTGTGATGCCACAGCACTCTACCCAGGGCCACGGATTGAGACTGTCTCAAATAACAGAAAAAAAAAAAACTAAAACATTGAATTCCTCAATCATACAGGCTGCACTTCAGTGTCTGCGTTGGGTAGGACAGATAGAGAACATTTTCTGTTTGTTAGACACCACAGATAAAGAAAATTATATTGTTGCAGAAAGTTTTATTGGGTGCCACTCTACAATATTCAGGCCAGAGCTGAGCCTGGGATTTTCTGAAGGGCATCGTGGGTTCTGTGAGTTGCCTTGGCTTAAGTACAGTGGTTGTCCATCACTGCTCTTCTTCACATGGCTGCTTCCACCTGGAGCAGGCTCACACTGACAGGCTACCTCAGACTATGCGGATTTCCAAGAGTCTTTCTGCTCAAAAGTATTTCACTGATGCAGCCAAAAGTGCTTTCAAGATGGTTTCTAGAAATAAAACCTTGTATAGAGCCATTCTTCAGCCACAACTACAATAGTTTGAATGCTTGTAGTCGTGTTTCTTCCAAGGAAAATGAAGGGAAAGAAAGGCAACTAAGATGATCCAAGTCCTCATGGAACACCTTTAATGTCTAGGACTTGGGAAGGGATAAATATATTCCCAACTAGTGTCTCCAATAAGCTTTTGTTTGTTTTTGTTTGTAGAGACAGAGTCTCACTTTATCACCCTCTGTAGAGTGCTGTGGCATCACACAGCTCACAGCAACCTCCAATTCCTGGGCTTAGACGATTCTCTTGCCTCAGCCTCCCGAGTAGCAGGGACTACAGGCGCCCGCCACAACGCCCTGCTATTTTTCTGTTTTGGAGCCGGGTTTGAACCCGTCACCTTTGGTATATGGGGCTGGTGCCTACTCGCTGAGGCACCACCCCTCCAATAAGCTTTTAAGGCCGGGCACGGTGGCTCACGCCTGTAATCCTAGCACTCCGGGAGGCCACGGCAGGTGAATTGCCTGAGCTCACAGGTTCAACACAAGTCTGAGCAAGAGCGAGACCCCATCTCTCAAAATAGCCGGATGTTGTGGCAGGTGCCTGTAGTGCCAGCTACTTGGGAGGCTGAGCCCAAGAGTTTTGGATTGCTATGAGCTGTGACGCCACGGCACTCTACTGAGGGTAACAAAGTGAGACTCTGTCTCCAAAAAAAAAAGACTAGACTAACAAATATGAAATTGCAGACAATATAAGATAATACAGATTGAGATATCCATTAGGCATGCTGTAAGAATTCTGGAGATGAGAAGATCAACAAGGACCAGAAGAAGGCAGGTAGACCTTAAGTTGACCTTGAAAAACACCTGAGGTTTGGTTAGGTAGAGAGGGGATAGGACTTCTAAGTTCTCAAAAGCGAAGGCAAGGAAATAGACATGAACATGTTGTACTCATAGTCAGATAAGATCAGGTTAACAGTGACTTTCTACTGACCACTTTGAAAAACAGAGAAATCTGAGGTGGCGCTTGTAGCTCAAGGAGTAGGACGCCAGCCCCATATATCGGGGGTTGGCAGGTTCAAGCCCAGCCCTGGCCAAAACGGCAAGAAAAAAAGAGAAATCTAATTATTTTTTGCCAAATAGGAGTTTTAAAAAGAGAGAAGCAAAGGAAGCAAGGGCCACTTCAAACTGAGAACAGGTTCAGCAAACACAAGCCAAGGAAATGCTCCACCTTCACGATCTGTTGATTCCAGTGTTGGAGGCTTATGGGCCCATCACGCTTAGCATTCTGAGGGACACATTTCTCTCTGACTTGACTTACCAACATAGCACCGACCATCACTGTGCCCTCCCATCTTCATTTCTTCCAAACATACAGCCTTTACAGACGCTCTCCCAATTGTTACTCCCATAATTCAGTGCTCCTTGATCTAGGCCAAAGGTGATCACCTGAGGCACCTGCCGCAGTCCCACCTGCAGAGAGTGTGATTTAACTGGTCTGGGGTATAACCAGTGAATCTAGATTTTTATACATGTAAGCTCCCTAGGAGATGCTACCATGCAGCCCAGGTTGATGATCATTGATTTCCAGCCTGCCGGAGAGGATTCACACCAGTCCTGCCCTACAGCGTGGCTCAGGTGGAAACATTTGAGGCAAAATGTAAAGAATTTTAATTAGCTTGATAATGGCAGAACTGAATTAGATTCTATTTTCTGATTTCCATATGCACCATTTGCCCCATTTAGTTTTCTTCTTAATTTGATAGCCAATATGTGACCAGGAAAGCAGGGAAGCCTCCAGAGATAGCTGTGAAGGTTCTTTTATTACAGTCCTTATGATTGCAGTGATCTTCCATTTGTATTGTTCACTGTGTTTTTCAAGGTACTTTCCCTTGACTCTTAATGGCAAGAAATAAAAAGAACCCTTGCTTGGATTCTGCTCTAACTTCTGGCTATCAATTTCTAGAATCTGAGAAAGAAGCTTAAATTTGACTCATGTAAGCAAAGGGGATTGAGTGTTCACGTCCCTCAATTTCTTTAAAAAGTAAATCCAGGCCAGGCATCTGTAGCACAATGGTTAGAGCACTGGCCCCATGCACTGAGGCTGGTAGGTTCAAACCTGGCCCAGCCTGCCAAAAAAAAAAAAGCAAATCCAGAGGTTTTAGCAAACATATATGAGGTTTTGAGGGTGTGGAAATAGAGATGCCATTCTTTTAGTATAACATTACATGTGCCAACTGTGCAACTATGTAACACAGGATGAAAAAGACGACTATGCAAATCTAATGCAGATGAAAAAGAGGACATTTTAACTAGGACTCTGATCGCCACTGTTTTTTGTCCACATTTTGATAAGTAGTTAGATACATTCACTTACAATATAAAGATTATTCCCCAAACCCAATACACAGATAAGCTCCCAGTTGGCAATTTAGTCTCACAAAAGAAATTGGGCAAATGATTATGTTGAACAGTATTAATTACACCAAACCATTACTGGAAATATGAGGTTTTTATTAGAATACTATCAGTAATACAATCTCAAAAATAATCCACCCACACGCTTCTTTCATGATCAAATGCTTGTTTGGAGATAAGGAGCAACAGGAGGAACTGAAACCAGATGGGTGAGAAAGCGGTTTGTAAGAGTGAATCTAAGCAACCATAGCCCTGCCCTGTCATTGCAAAGGAGAGAGAGGCAGAGTCACATGGCATTGCCAAGAGGAGGAGGCGGGTGGGTGAGAGCACCGAAGACTTAATTCCTACAGTTTTAAATGTGCTTTCGTATATATGATTTTATTTTATCCTTATAGCAGACTTGCTATGACTTTCCAGACAAGGAAACAGAAATCATAAAGCTAGTGGACAACCTTCCAAAACACCATTGAAAATATTATCTTCCTAACCTTGGGTTTTTTACTGTTTCTCTTACTCTCAACATGACCTAGACACAAAATTCATGGAGCTGACGAAGTGACTTCTTGTAATCCTCAGCAATATGATTACTTTTCTATTTTTTTAGTAGCAGATTTTTGTTTTTAACGAGAATATAAAAGAGTGAAAATGCAAGGTATTTTGTTCCACCTCTAACGTAGAGTTTAGAAAACCACCAACAGATTTGTCAGGAACTCCCTATTGGAATCAATCTGGAACTATAACCATCGCCAAAAGATGTAGCAAATCAGGTAATTCCATGAGCAGGAAAAAGAAAGGCAGCTAGTACTGGTTCTAAAATACAATTGCTCCAAGCCTGAAATCTCCTCCTAATTATGCCTTTGATGCACGTGAAATTCCACCTGCTGTTAGCGTTGTCTCTGTATGTCTTAATACTCCCCCACACCCGTTACTAGTTTCTTGAAGGCAAAGCTGCGTGGTTTAGGTTTCGTTCTCCCTTGCAACAATTCTTCCCTGCATTTCTTACTGTTTATAGTATCACCTCTATTTATCAAAGCTGCCCTCGATGTTAACCTTTTAAAAGATTTACCTGCATAAATCTGTTAAGAAAGGAAGAGAAGTTTCCATCCTCTAATTTGTATCATGACTCACACCCAGGGATGGCCTTGTCTTCATCTCTACAATACTTTCCCAGCTATTTAACACCTTGACTGCCCATGGGAGAGAGTTAAGTAACATAAAAGAGGATGAGAAACAAAAGAATTTGTTTCTGTATGAATCACCAACCTAAGATATTGGCACGTATCTGGCAAATAAATGGCCAACCTTCCAGGAGGAAAACCCTTGGTACATGAACTCCTTTCAAAAGGAAACTGACCTACAATGAACAGTGCTTTATGTTGGACACTCTTCATTGTAAAGATAGAAATTCTGCTATTAAAAATTATTACACATCATTCAAGATTACTGCCTAATCAGCATTTCAGCCAGAAAAGGAACAAATGGAAAAGTATTCTTTGAGGAAGCAGGTATCAAATATAGCGTTTAAATCAGGGCCTTAAGGAAAACCCTACCTACAGCCTATTTTTGTTAATAAAATTGGAACACAGCCATATACATTCAATTACAGATTATCTTTGGCTACTTTTGCACTATAAGGGCAGAGATGAATAGTTGCAAAAGATGTCATATGGCCTGCAAACCCTAGAATATTTAAATATCTGACCCTTTATACAAAAGTATTTTTCAACCCCTGGGCTAGATAGTCCAAAAGCTACTAGGCAATTTTATCTTTGTTCATTGAGGATCTTGACCTAATTAAATCTTTAGGTTTCTTTATATTGATATATCCAGAAAGTAACAGTGTTTTGTGGAAGAATAGAACACATCAGGAATGAGTGAAACCTGGATAGAGGCAGTGAAGTAGTGCTGACCTACAGGCCAGAAAAATAGAAGTGTAGTTCAGAGGTAACAAGCCTCAGGGCCTACAGAAGCCAAGCAGGTGAGGGAAGTTGAAGGGCCAAGTGGGAGCTGTGATCAACTAGAAAACCTGTGCCCGCATTGAGGCATTCACTTCTCAGTTCTAGCTGGGTTGCCTGGCAGTGGACCCAGTGTTATCACAACCTCTGAATTTTCAGGATCTCCTGGAAATCTGCTTGTTTTTGTCAAGTCTCCTCATATTTAAATATTGGGAGCTAATTAAAATTAAACATAAAAATTGCAGGACATATACACAAAAACCTGCATGTTTATAACAGCTTTCTTCCTAATTGCCAAAGCTTGGAAGCAACCAAGATATCCTTCAGTAGGTGAATGGATAAGTAAACTGTGGTACATCTGGATGGTGGAATATTATTCAGCACTTAAAACAAGCTATCAAGGTGCAGAAACACAGGGAGGAAGCTCAGGTGCATTTTACTAAGTGAAAGAAGCCAATCTGAAAAAGCTGCATATGATATTCAACTGTATGATATTCTGCAAAAGGCAAATAAAAAGGCAGAGCACAGAGGATATATATAGGGCGGCATGTGATATTATAATGGTGGAGACATGTCAGACACTTGTCAAAGCCCATAGAATATACAGCACCAAGAGTGAACCCTAATGTAAACCACAGAGTTAGAATGGTAATGAAATGTCAGCGCAGCTTCATTGATGGTAACAAATGTACTGCTTTGATGCAAGATGTTGATAGTGAGGGGTCCTCGGGACGGGGCTATTTTCTGTATTGAGAACCTCAATCTTCTTTTAAAAATAAAGTATAATTTTTAGGAAAAAAATAGGGCATATGAAACACATCCAGGGGTCAGATTTGACTCAGCCCACCAATTGACAATCTCAGGTTCAACCAAGGCGGCAGTCAGACAAATGGTTAACATCAGCGAGGTATGGCAGAAGATACCAGGGGTGTCCTGACTAACACAATGATCACAACACCAGGAAGGCCGGGAATGGGCAGGAGGAGATGGAGGTGACTGTGCCAGCAGTTACTGTCAAAGGCCTTATGATAATAGTCTTCTGGCTTTCACTCACAGATCTAAAGGCCTACCGCTGGCTGGCCAGGCAGAGGAGAGTCCCATTCTGAAAGAGCTAGAGAACTAGATAATTAAGACACACCCTCATTCTAACTAATCTATAGCTCTCATATGAGGGCTATAACCCAATTATAGCATAAGAATATGGGGCAAGGGGCAAGGGAGGGGAGGAGAGGAGGGAGAATAGGTGGAGGGAGGGTAATTGGTGGGATCACACCTACAGTGCATCTTAGAAGGGTACAGGTGAAACTTACTAAATGCAGAATATAAATGTCTTAACACAATAACTAAGAAAATGCCATGAAGTCTATGTTAACCAATTTGATGAAAATATTTCAGATTGTATATGAAACCGGCACATTGTACCCCATGATTGCACTAATGTACACAGCTATGATTTAATGAAGAAGAAAAAAGAAAAAGATACACCCTCATTCTAACAGAAACAGAGAGAGATCTGCTGACCCAAGTGGACCACAAAGCAGGAACTTGGTCTCAGGATCCTGGCACAAACACAACTGCTTAATTGCGTTTCAGGGTCCGAGTAGGCTTACTAGCTTTTGTTTTGTTTTGTTTACAGAGATCTATTATCTCTAGGTTAGTTTTTGAGGCTAGTCAGGACTTTTTCAGTAGCAGATAATGGACAGTTCCAAATAGCTTAAGCAAAAAGAACCCCTACACAAACACAGCAAAACCAAAAGGAAGAACGTAACTGAAAAGCCCCTGGTGGAGCTGACCACAGACAGTATAGGTATACATTAGGCTCTTAGAAGTCTGTCTACATCTACCATCCTCCTGCTTTCTGTTATGTTACTCTGTTTTCATTCCGGCTCTCTCTACATGGTGACCCCCAATAGCTCTTGGTTTATATTATGTTAGAGCCATCAATCTCACTGGGAAGAAAACTTGTCATCCCCAATAGTTTCAATAAAATTTCCAGTTCTGAATCTTATTGGACTGATTTAAGTCACATTCCCATTCCTGAACCCATCACTGTGACCAGATGAGAGTAATGAAACAAGCTTTTTTTTTTTTTTTTAGATAGAGTCTCACTTTGTCGCCCTTGGTAGAGTGCTGTGACATCATAGCTCACAGCAACCTCAGACTCTTGGACCCAAGAGATGGTCTTGCCTCAGCCTCCTAGAGAGCTGAGGCACCTGCCACAACCCCTAGCTAGTTTGTAGAGATGGGGTCTCGCTCTTGCTCAGGCTGGTCTCGAACTGGGCTCAAGCAATCCACCCACCTCAGCTTCCCAGGGTACTAGCATTCCAAGCATGAGCCAGCACTCCCAGCCCCTGAAACAAGCTTTTTAATCAGACTTAGTTTCCTTGGCCAACCTAAATATGTTGTCTATAAATGGAAAGGAATGGGTGGCCAAAGGAAAAATTAAAGTATCTTTAGCAGAATGGATACTAGGATGCATAAACAATGGAATTTTACTACCACATTACCCAAGTTAGCTAGGGCTTTTAAAATTCCCTCTTCTTTGCCCTCTATGCCATGGTCAGCAGAGAGGATACGATTCCAGGTAATATCAGACAGGCCATTACAAAGATGCCCGGACCAACACCTTTACAAAGTTCACTATTACAACACCATTACAAAGTTCACTATTTATAGTGAACTACAAACAGCTAAGACTCTTCACAAATATTGGGAGTTAAGGATGGTAAACAGCTCTGTCTTGGTGGAAATTATCAAGGAATAGATCAAAGTGAGAGTAAAGCTATAAAACTTGGAATAGTCGTTAAATGCTCCACATTTTGGCCAGGATATAATGAAACAATATATAACAATTCTTTGGGCTGCAATCAAGTCTAGCATCTTATATTAAGAAGATTAATTAGTTAATGTTTGTAAAGTACTGTGCAGATATGCCCTTTTAAAATGCTAAGTATTCTAAAAAACTACACAGTAGCATTTTACTAAATGTAAAAGATCTAATGTTCATCATTTCTTTGGTACAGGTTGGCAAAGATTCTTTTGGCAATGACTATATAGAAAACTTAAAACAGAATGGTATTTCTACAGGTAAAATTTTAACTTTTTTAAAGTTAGTGTTTATATAACTTTCTTCTGTAATCTTGTCCCAGGAATAATTAACTATAGATCAGAATTATTAGATCTTCTCTTGGTGGCCAGAGAATTTTTGTGCACAGCTTGGTCTTCTCTTGCTTAATGTCTTTTGGTTGATTCTTTTATGTACATTCCTCCAGATGGAAGTAAAATAATAGGAGATTACAAACCTTCATCTTATGTGACAAGTGACAAGGAAAAACAGGTGCTGCATTCACAAAGCTACTTTAAGAAAAGTTTCTGAATGTTATAGCTGGAAATGATCATGGAAACCATCAAGGCAGAAGAGAAAACCAAAGACCAGAAATGTTCTATTACTATTATTTTTTTCTAAGAGCGCACAGTTGGTGAGAGCTACAGCCAGGACTTCAATGCAGGTCTTCTGACTCCAGTTCAGGGCTCTTTGCTGCTATCAGAGGCTGCCTGATGAACATTTTTGTTTACCTGCCAGACCGTGAATCTTCATGAAATGCCAGCCTTATAAGAATGAAGAAAATCAAAAAAGTTCATTTTATAGGTTCAACCTTTGTATTTACCTCAACTCTGTCATTTTTTTTTTAGTGAAGAAAATAAAGGTGTTGGTCTGGAAAAAAATGCATATTTATACAATTATGAATAATTTGAGAGAATTGGAAATAGGAACTGTTTGGTGGGTTGTTACTAATGTAGAGAAAAAGTGCAACTAAATGTAAAGCTGTCTGTTTTCCTCATTGTATAGGTGATGGGTATAAATTAGCACTAATTACTTTTTTTTTTTTTATCATCCCAGATGGTTAAAGGTTAAAAAGTTTTTTCAAGGATTAGTGTTATAAGAAATTGTTAAAATAAATTATCCTTGCTAGGCTGTATGTACATGATTATAATTTTCCTTTTTCTTTTAGAATTCACTTATCAGACTGAAAATGCTGCTACAGGAACTGCTTCTGTAATTGTCAATAATGAAGGTAAGTGTTTCACATATCGGAGTGTGGTTTTATGAAACAGTTGATTTCCAGAACTATACCAAAAGTATCATTTTTATTGTGATCCTGTGGACCTCTTATCATACCCATCATTCCAAGCCCTAAAGTATAGTTTTTTTCCCCAAACCAAATATAAATGTGTTCCGTTTTATTTATATTTACCACATTGATCATCCAAATGTAAAATTGTCTCTCTAATATATATGACTTTGCCTCCATGTCCCCATTACCCTTTATGTGAAGTCAGAATTGACATTGGTTTTTAAAAACAAATATTCATCTGTCATTTCAGTTACACTTAGGTAAATAAGTTAATAGCTACAAAGAAAAGTTTGATGAATCATATTTATAGAATATTCACTGAGAAAATGGTATCCACTAATTATTTTTAACTTATTGTAGTGTTCAATTGTAGATTTTGTCAAATCTCCAACATCTGTATATACAACTAAGTCTGCCACAAGGCTTTGCCATAGGTGAAGCATTTACCTTTAAAAATATCAGGTGGCACCTGTGGCTCAGTGAGTAGGGCCCTGGCCCCATATACCAAGGGTGGCATGTTTGAACCTGGCCCCAGCCAAACTTCAACAAAAAAATAGCCAGGCTTTGTGGCAGGCGCCTGTAGTCCCAGCTACTCTGGAGGCTGAGGCAAGAGAATTGCCTAAGCCCAAGAGTTGGAGGTTGCTGTGAGCTGTGTGATGCCACGGCACTCTACCAAGGGTGATACAGTGAGACTCTGTCTCTTAAAAAAAAAAAAAATCTTTTTTTTTCTTTGAGACAGAGTCTCACTATGTCACCCTAGGAGTGGCAGGCGCCTGGGACTACAGGCGCCCGCCACAACGCCCAGCTATTTTTTGTTGCAGTTGTCATTGTTGGTTAGCTGGCCGGGCCGGGTTTGAACCCTCGAGCCTCAGTGTATGTGGTTGGCACCATAACCACTGTGCTATAGGCACCGAGCCTCAACTAATATTCTTGGGGTTTTTTTGTTTTTTTTTTTTGTAGAGACAGAGTCTCACTTTATCACCCTGGGTAGAGTGCCGTGGCATCACACTGCTCACAGCAACCTCCAGCTCTTGGGCTTAAGCAATTCTCTTGCCTCAGCCTCCCGAGTAGCTGGGACTACAGGC
>CAUYON010123723.1:0-11616 GCA_963573935.1 Arctocebus calabarensis | reverse complement strand
TGATGTGCATTCCTCGACCTTGTCTCTTGGCTCAGCTCCAAACCGTTGGCTTTCTTGCTAAATTTCTGTCCTTTAACTCTCCTTCTGGACAGGAGTGTCTGCAGAAAGCTGGCTACAGACCGCCATCTTGGCTCCTCCCCCTACAAAATCCTTGCCCCTCTTTCATGCCCAGTCACTAGTAATCCCATGGAGCTGTGGTCCTGCTCCCTCAAATAAGCAGTTGTGCCAGGGTTTGCATCTGCCAGAGTCAAAGGAAAGTCAATGCCACCTTGGCCCTGTCACCACCTTTTTCCACCTGCCAGACGGGGGAGGTGAGGACTGCCTGCCTTTAGTACTCAATGGCAACTTGAGGGTATTCCACCTGAGCTCAGTCCAAACCTAAGGATAACAAGTCAGCAAACAATTTTCTCCCTCAGCAACCATGCCTTTGCCCCAGCCACTCTGCAGCACTGATATCCCTATAGGGTGAGGTCTGGCTTCCTCTGGCAGTCCTCAGAGTTGGGGAGGTGTCTGTCTAAGATTAGACTCTGACGAGATCACTCTTCTGTTGCTGAATCTTCATGGGAGGTGTCCATGTGCAGCTCCCAGGTGGCTCCCATGGCCAGGGTGGTGGCTTTAGTGGCCGCTCTGGGAGCACGGGGAGCACAGCTGCAGCAGCAGGGCAGGGTGCGTGACACACAGTTCTGGCAGGGTGGCACGCCCGGTGGCTCTGGCAGGGTGGACACACAGTGGCTCCAGCAGTGTGGGGCTCACAGTTAGTGGCTCTGGCTGGGCAGAGTGAGGGGCGCACAATTTTGGCAGGGTGGAGTGCAGTGTGCTCAGTTCTGGCAGGGCAGGGTGCATGGTCTGCAAGCCTTCTCCCATAGCTGGTTTGAACTTTCACAGAGCTAAGCCAGACAGCCTTCCCCCTTTGTCTGCACTAATGCTGTCACAGTGTAGCTATTCTACCATGGGCCTTGCAATGCCCGGACCTGGCAATGAACTGCAGACATTCCAGTCTCTGCAGGGGTTAGACTTCTGGACCATCAGGTAAGGGTGCAAGGGTGGACTGGGAGTTCAAAATGGCAGGGAAAACGTTAGTTCAACTTTCATGCCTGACAAAAGAGTGCTCAGGGTCACAGTAGGATCCCTTTGGATAAGTAGTCCCCACTTCCTGCAACTTTCTCCCGTGGGGTGAGACAAGAGGTCCTCAGTTCACTGCTCACCTATAGAAAACCTACAGTGAGCCAGGTAGGTTCTTTTCTACAAAGAAAAGAAAAAAACAACACTCTTGGGGGAATGGGAGGATACTTTTACTATGGGATAAATTTTGTACCTGAAATTTGCTTTCTTGGAGTTGCAGCTTGCTTCAGCAGAGGTGATATGCAGTTATCACTTTTTTCTCTCAGCTCAGCTCCCAGTCTTCAGTGTTGCTGGATACTTTCTAGTCATAATCCTTCCCTCTGGATGGGAGCTTCTGTTGAAAGCTGGCTCCAGTCAGCCATCTTGTCCCCCGCCACCCCTTAGTTATTTTTAGAGACGGGGTCTTACTCTGGGTCAGGCTGGTCTTGAATTCCTGAGCTCAAGCAATCCGCCAGCCTCAGCCTCCCAGAGTGTTAGAATTACACGCATGAACCACTGCCCCTGGCTCAGTACTTATACTATAAACTGAGATGTTGGTAAAAGAAGAAAGAAAATTTAAAAAAGAAAAAAGATAAAAGAAAAACTAAACTGTGTTCTTAATTTATCATAACTGACTTGCCTAATCCATCCAATTTAGAGTCTTTACCAGGTTATTTGAATAAATGATCTATTTGCACCAATTAAAACTTAAGTATTTAGGAGATTTAGAAAATAATTGTGTGTGTATGTGTTGTCACAAAAAGGTTGAGAATAGAGATGCTGACAGGTTAGATATCTTACACATATCTAATGTTTTTTTAAATTACATGGATGGACACTGCTGATAAACTCTAAACATGTAGGGCCACAAATCAAAGTAAATTCTTACTTAAAAAGCTCAGCTGAGTTTGGTGCCTCACACCATTAATCCTAGCACTCTGGGAGACGGAGAAGGGTGGATCACTTGAGCTCAGGAGTTGGAGACCAGACTGTGCAAGAGTGAGACCCATCTCTACTAAAAAAACGAGAAAAATTATAGTTGGGTTATAACATTCATGTGGAAGTGTGGGTGCTTATAAATTGGTTTAATAGTAGGGCTGAGTACATTGGATACTTTTTCTTACATTTTTGAGATACTTTGCTAAGAAGAGTGTGTTCCAGCTCCATCCATGTAAACATAAAAGAGGTAAAGTCTCCATCTTTTTTTAAGGTTGCATAATATTCCTTGGTGTACATATACCACAATTTATTAATACATTCATGAGTTGATGGGCGCTTTGCATTTTACCAGGCTACATGTTAAATCCGCTAAGTGTAGAATATAAATGTCTTAACACAATAACTAAGAAAATGCGGTGAGCTGTGTTAACCAGCTTGATGAAAGTATTTCAAATTGTATATAAAACCAGCACATTGTACCCCATAATTGCACTAATGTACACAGCTATGATTTAATAAAAAATAAGAGTAAAAAAATAGAAAAATTAGCTAGGAATTAGTCCTGAGTAGTTGTGTCCCCTATTGTCTCAGCTACTTGGGAGGCTGAGGCAAGAGAATTACTTGAGCCTGGGAGTTTGAGGTTGCTGTGAACTATGATATCACCACACTATAGCTTGGGGCAACAGAGTGAGACTCTGTTTCAAAAATAAAATAATATAAAAATCTCCTCTATAAAGAAAATTACAAAACCCTAAGAAAGGAAATAGCAGAAGATATTAACAAATGGATGAACATAGCATGCTCATGGCTGGGAAGAATCAACATGGTTAAAGTGCCTATACTTCCCAAAGAAATGTACAGATTCAATGCAATCCCCATTAAAATACCAACATCATACTTTCAGGGCTTGACAAAAAAAAAATTATTCATTTTTTTATGGAGCCAGAAAAAAAACTCATATAGCTAAAACATTTCCTAGCAATAAAAACAAACCCAAGGGGCATCAGCCTACCAGACTTTTGGCTGTACTACAAGACCATAGTGATTAAAACAGCATGGTACTGGCACAAAAATAGAGACATAGAAATCTGGAACAGAATAGAAAACCATGACATGAAACTAACATTTTATAGCCACCTAATCTTTGATAAACAAAACAAAAACACTGGGGGAAAGAATTCCTATTCAATAAATTTTGATGGGAGAACTGGATATCCACATATAACAAAAGACTGAAACTGGACCTTCACCTTTCTCCACTCACAAAAATTGACTCAAGATGGATTAAAGATCTAAATTTAAGGTATGAAACAATAAAAATCCCCAAAGAAAGCATGGGAAAAACACTTGAGGATATTGGCCTGGGGAAAGACTTTATTAAGAAGACTTTTGTGGCAACTGCAACAACAACAAAAATAAACAAATGGGACTTAATTAAACTGAAAAGCTCTCTACAGCTAAGGAGACAACAACCAAAGCAAATAGACAACCTACACAATGGGAAAGGACATTTGCCTACAATGAATTGGACAAACTAGGATCTGCAGAGAACTCAAATTAATCAACAAGAAAAGAGCCAACAATTCCTTATATCACTGGGCAAGATGAATAGAACCTTCTCTAAAAAAGACAGATGAAAAGGCTAGCAAACACATGAAAAAAATGCTTATCATCCCTAATTATTAGAGAAATGCAAATCAAAACCACCCTGAAATATCACCTAACCCCAGGGAGAATGTCCCACATCACAAAATCTCAAAGCTGCAGATGCTGACATGGATGTGGAAAGAAGGGAACACTTCTACATTGCTGGTGGGACTTATACTAATACAACCTTTTTGGAAGGCAGTATAGAGAACCCTAAAAAAAAATCAAACTAGACCTCCCATTTGATCCTGCAATCTCATTACTGGGAATCTACCCTGAATGAAAAAAAATCCTTTTATCATAAGGAAATTTACACTAGACTGTTTATTGTAGCTCAATTTACAATCACCAAACTGTGGGAAAGGCCTAAATGTCCATCAACCCAGGAATGGATTAACAAACTGTTATTCCATATGGAACTGTTATTCCATATGGATACCATGGAATATTATTCAGCTCTTTAAAAGACAAGACTTACTATCTTTTGTATTAAACTGGATGGAAGTGGAACACATTCTTCTTAGTAAAGCATCAGAAAAGTGGAGAAGCAAGAATCCTATGTACTCCATTCTGATGTGAGGACAATTGATGACCTAGTACACAGTGGGGGATGGGGGAAAGGTGGTGCTGGGAGAGGGAAGGAGGGAGGAGGGTAGAGGGTCATGGAGTGTGACACACCTTCTGGGGATGGGTCACAATTATAAGAGGGATTTTGCCTAACAAATACAATCAGTGAAACCTGATTCTTTGTACCCTCAGTGAATCCCCAACAATAAAAAAAAAAAAAATCTCCAGTACAAACATGATTTGAATTTTTTTCATGGTATCATAAATAATATCCACAAGTCTTAAGGGGTGTGGGGGAATGAAATGGACTTTTTTATCCCCTAACATTGTACTCCCAGCCTACATAGGAGAAATATTGCATAAGGCCTAAAAATGTACATATGCTTTGTTTCACTAAGTCTACTTATAGGTCTCTAGTCCACTGAAAGATATCTACTTAAGTAGGCAAAAATATAAGCACATGAATATTCACTCCATCATTGCTTTCAAACATCAAAAAAGCTAGAAACATCTTAAATGTCTACCGATAGAACACTGGCTAAATATATTATAGTACATAAATTGAATTCTCTCCAGTTTAAAATTATGTAGCTAACATGAAAAGATGTTTATGCTTTTTTACTTGAAAAAATGGATATTTAAAATATGTGTGCAGTAAATCCTTCTATTAAAAACATGTATTTAAATGCACATGTGTGGATATATGTGTGCATATAGAAATATAATTAGCTACTTACAAACACAGAAAAAGTTTGAAAAGACATTTCTTTGATACGAATATATTTCTGAATGTATAAAAATTATGGGTGTTTTTTATTTTTTCTTTGCATTTTCCTGTAATTTGTACATAATCTAAAATAAGAAGCACACATGAATTCTTGGGATAAAGAAAGATGAGAATATACACAAAGCCCATGATACACAATTACAGATTATATGGGTTGATGGGAGTTTTGAATTCATTAAATGTTATCTAGTTGCAGAGACTCTTCCATTTTACTGAAGAGGAAACTAAGACCCAGAAGGGAAATTAAATTATCCACAACTCAGATTTATGTCCCTCTCTCCAGTCATTCTCCCACTTTTACACCTCAGCAGGTGCTCAATTAATTCAGTGATTGATGTAATTGGTTGGTATTGATGTGATGGAGTCTGGGGGTGATCTCATTCCGCTGTTGAACTGTGATAGAAAATTTCACAGTGGGAACAGAGATAGTTCAATTTTTCCCTCTGCACCAATTATGCAAGCCTCTGATTTACATTGATCAGGACATCACCTTGGATAGCAAAGGAGCTTTAGAAACAGCTTGAATAAGATTTCCTCTAACTAGAAATGTATTTAATTACCTCTACACTCATTGGCCAATTTTTAATGTTCTTTGAGAGAAATAGTTGCCCCCAAATGAAAAACCACATTTTTAGATTCTCAGAATTATTTTGTATAAGATCCACAAAAGGTCCCTTTTGTATAGAGGGACCAGACTGAAGTCAATAAAAATATTCTAGGTCTTATTGTTGCTAACTGTCTCCATAAGTGTGCAGTTGTAAGATAATTTACTGTTGAGAGAAAATGTTTATAATGAGGAACCTGAAAATATATTTTCTATGAGGGCAAAAATGCTCTGATGCCAGTTGCTTGTTCAATATTGGGCTTGTGAAGCTGATTTTTGTGATATCTTGATAGTGGAGTAGACAAAAAAGGAAGAAAAACAGTCTGTGGGAGTCTAAGGCTTGTCAAAAGAAGATTACATTTTTCTGTCTGAAATGGAGCAGAATTCTTGCACTTTTGTCCAATTTTTCAGTTCAGTAGTTCACCAAGAAATGACCATAAGTGTTGGGAACCACCAGTAGAATCTTCTGTTATCTTGCCTTGATCAAGAACTGAAAGTCATATGGCACTGTGCATCTTTGTTAAAGAATCAACAAACACACAAATACCTTCAATTTGCCACAACTTTTGTGGCACTGGACATGAATGGAGTTGTTTACACATGAAAGAGAAAAAAATAATGACTTAGGGAAAGAAATAACTTACCACCATCATCTTTCTTGCGAATAGCTTTCTGCCTGCAAAACTACTATTGAGAGAGAGAAAGTTTTGTATTTATTAGGTAAATCAGAGACAGCCCAGGAGGTATTGGACAGGAGACAATTAATTTCCTCCTCAGTAGGACATCTTACTCAATAGATGGTGGCTTAGCTGATCCTTTATCCACTGTCTTCTGTGGAAAAGTGGTGTGAACTATAAATTGATTGCATTAAGTAACCAGAGCACTGAACTTTGTTGTCCTAGGTTTGTTTTTCTTTTCCTTTTACTTTTTTAAAGCTTCTGTAGAATGAGTTATATTCTCAGCAGTGTGACTCTCATGTTCTGTCCTTTGACTTTCAGAACACTATCCATTTTGCACAAAACATTCCAGTGCAAGATTTTGGGACTGTGAGTATAATTAAATTTTTTTAAATACATCTAATTCTATTCAAAATATGTGGCTCTTGAATCTGACAGATATAAGTATACTTCCATGCATGAATGACAAAGCTGAATGTGAAGTACAGCTTACCTTGTTATCTGTATGCCAATCTAATCCTTTATGCCAATATAATTACATAGGCTGGTATGAAGAACCCTGAAATGGAACATAAAAGACCTGGGTTCACGGCCTGGCACCTGTAGCACAATGGTTACAGTGCTAGCCACATACACCAAAGGTGGTGGGTTTGAATCCAGCCTGAGGCAGCTAAACCACAATGACAACTGCAACAACAACAACAAAAATAGCCTGGCATTGTGGCAGGTGCCTATAGTCCCCGCTACTTGGGAGGCTGAGGCAAGAGAATTGCTTAAGCCCAACAGTTTGAAATTGCTTTGAGCTATGATGGCATAATACTCTATTGAGGGCAGTAGAGTGAGACTCTGTCTCAAAAAAAGAAAAAAAAAAAAAGACCTGGGTTCTAGTTTTCTCTCTGACTCTAGTAGCTGTGTGAGTCTGAACAAGTCTTTTTTTTTTTTTTTTTTTTTTTGAGACAGAGCCTCAAGATGTCACCCTGGATAGAGTGATGTGGCATCATAGCTCACAGCAACCTCCAATTCCTGGGCTCAAGTGAGTCTCTTGCCTCCTCCTCCCAAGTAGCTCGGACCACAGGTGCCCGCCACAACGCCTGGCCATTTTTTAGTTGCAGCCGTCATTGTTGTTTGGCGGGCCCGGGCTGGATTTGAACCTGCCAGCTCAGGTGTACGTGGCTGGTGCCTTCGCCCGCTGAGCCACAGGTGCCGAGACTGAACAAGTCATTTTTTAAACTTAATTTTATTTTCAGAGAATAGTGTGACTGTGGTTGGGGCTCAGAAAATTATAATCCAAAGTAGGGTGCATTGGTAGGCTGATAACTTTGGTGTTTAAAAATTTTTTATTTTATTTTTAATTATTATGAGTACCTAGTAGTTGTGTATCTTTAAAGGGTGCATGTAACCATTCCCACTTTATCCCCCACCCTTTCCCACTACCCTTCCCAGATTCTAGTAACTATCATTCTACTCTCCATCTTCAGAAATAAATTGTTTTTAATATTTAGCTCTCACATGCAAGTGAGAACATGCAAAATTTGTCTTTCTGTTCTTGGCTTATGTCACTTAACATAATTTTCTCCAGTTTCATCCATGTTTTTGGAAAGGATATTATATAGCCACAGAAAAGAATGAAAAAAGTTAATTTAACCAATAGGAAATTTGACTAAGGCTTGGAAAAGTATTTCAAAAATGTGCTTATCCAAATGGCCAATTAACATATGAAAAAATGCTTAGCTTTATTAATAATCAGGAACATGAAAATTAGAACCGTAATGAAATAGCATCATACACCCTGCAGACACGCGCAGATTAAAAGGTCTGACAGTAACAACGTGTGGCAAGAACGTAATTCAACAAGAATCCCCATTTGCTGCTCGGGGAGTGTAAAGAGGTACTTCAGGGAAGGAATGTGAATGAGGCGAGGAGAGGTGGCTCACACCTGTAATCCTAGCAGTAAGGGAGGCTGAGGCAGGTGGATTGTCTGAGATTAAAGGTTCGAGACCACCTTGAGCCAAAGCGAGACCCTCGTCTCTAAAGATAGCCGCACGTTGTGGCCAGAACTTGTAGTCCTAGCTATTAGGGAGGCTGAGGCAAGAGAATTGCTTGAGCCTAAGAGTTTGAGGTTTCTGTGAGCTGTGACACCATGGCAGTCTACCAAGGGTGACAAAGTCACCCCCCCCCAAAAAAAAGAATGAAAAGAAAAAAAGAAATGTGAATGACATTGAAAAAGGACCAAAAGGTTACTATGTGCCCTATCCAGTGCACACACTCTTCCAGGTTATCATGACCTTTCATTATTTTTGAGCTATTTTATAGCTTTTTAAATTTTAAAAAATTAATAGTAATTTAGATTATTCTTGCCCATGGAAATGTAAATTATATTCAGTGGAATGGAATTGATTAATGCCCAGTGTATACTGACCAGTTTTGTATCTATTTGTAAATCTTTTTCAGTATTTTTTTTAGCCTATATATTTGTCTTTAGACTCTTTAACCCCCCCAAAGCTCTATCTCCTAATATCATCACTTTAGGGTTAGGATTTCAACATATGAATTTTGGGGGACACAAACATTGGGAACTTTGAAATTTGGGCTTTGAAATTCCATTCATATGTATATAACCCATGGCATCTCTTTGACACATGCAATGGAGGATACATACATGGCTATGCAAAGAAATGTTATTGGTGAAAGCCAAAAATAACTGGAAAACCCAATGCTCTTCAGCAGAATAAACAACTATGATGTCTTCATATGGTGGAACACTATGCAATAAAAATGAAATGAACTATTATGACATGGATGAATATTTATTATCAGACACAAAAGAACACAGATGTATAATTCTATTTATATAAGCTTCAAAAAAGAGGTAAAGCTAAACTGTAGCATTTAGGGATGCATGCTTATGTGGTAAAACTATGAGTACCACAAAAGTAGGATAGTAGATACTTCTGGGAAAGGGGCCCGGCAGATGTGGGTAAAACAGTTCCATGTTATTTTGTAGGCTAGGTGGTAGATATATGATGTTTCCTTTATTATTACTTGTGCATGTTTTCTATTTTCTCATATGCATACATATAAATACTTTACATCCCTGCCCCCACCAAATTTAATGTAAATGCATCTATTATTCTGGGATCTTTGGATAAGTGAACAGCTAACTGATATGCTAGTAAAGTAACATCAGAGTCTATCCTTTGAACCTTAAAGTTGATATTGATAATTATTTCTTTATGGATGACACACATCACAGGATCTAAACACATGTTACACCCCCAGATGGCCAGCAGTACAGAAGTCTCATAAACACCATTATTCCTACTTTCTCTTTTATGTTAAATTGTAGGATAAATGACAGAGTTACAGGAAGCCCCAGGAGTACATGGTGGCTTCAACATGCCAATTCTGAAGGAGGAAGAAAGCCCCTCTGTAGGTTTTGGTACCAAGAAAGAAGGGAAACATATCAAGGACATGATTTAAAAAAAGGGAAGAGAAACTTTGGGCTTCCATTAATTTTGTGGCCCAGAGTTTAAACATATTCTACTGTTTCAGAAAACTGGTTCTATGGCAGTAAATAATATACTACATGGTATTTTCCTTGACATTGTGTTCTCTGCACTCTACCTTTTTATTTTTCAATTCCTATTGGTTTTGGACATTGTTATTAGAATATAAATAGATTGAGATGTTAGATATGAATGCATTTTGTAGCTTGTAAAGTATGATACAAAGGGTTACAACATATTGCCTGGTACCATAAATGTACCCTTCAAATTTATCAACCCTCCTTTGGGACGTTTCATAAAGGAAATGGTTTTAGCTAATGAAATTAAGGCAAACTTAGATTTTAAAATGAACCAAAATTATGTGTAAACCCATATATTTATAAATAATTCTGAAATATACCTGTAGACAGAAAATAAAGGAGAACATTTTTACCTCTAATACCTAAAAGCGAATTACATTGTGTGGGATGTTAATATTAAATCATGTAGAGCAAATCTCTAGCTCTGTTTCAGCATAATAGTTGACAGAAACTATAAATTTCCTATAATCTAGAATTTCCATTATTTCTTTAGCTTAAACTGTGCTAGGAAAATTAATAATTAAATAATCCATGGAATAAATGAATGGCTGCACTTGAAAAACCACAAAGTAAGATATCACTGTAATGAGATTATATTCAGAACAGAGAACTATCTCTGTAAATGGCCATTTATCAGCCCCACAGAAATAGTCTCCCATAGGAATGAACACCAAATTATAAAAGTGCTTAATTGTTCAGGACAATTTCTTAATCAGGGTGCCTAGAAATTTTAAACCACTGTGATAATGAGCTCTAGTTTGTCTAAGTGAACTGCTAATATTTATTCAAAGAGATCTTTGTTTAGCTATGTTACCCACCACTATGATTACTATACTGATCTCATGACTATGATATTCTAAGTTTTATATGTGTAGGCTTGAACCACACAGATGAGCCATTTATAGCAGCATCAACTCTTTAGTAGAGTTAGTTGCTAAAAGTTGCGTGTAGGTTGAAAATTAAATACATGCAAAATTATCCTTGCAATTTCTTTAAATCACCCACTTAATATAGGTAGTATTTTTGTCCACTGAACCATCTTTTTATAAGTCAACAAAGCCAGTTTTTTTTTTCAATAAGTATTAGAACTAGTCACTCTTTGGTTATTTGAAGTAGTAGGATAACTTGGAGGGGGCATGTGTACAACTTAAATGTAAATATAATGTGGTTTCTATTTTTTTTAAGAAAATAAGCAGTAAAATTAATTCATCCCTTTCTCTTTATATTGGATTCTCTCTGTAAATATAATTCTTTTTTTTTATTAAATCATAGCTTGTACATTAATGCAATCATGGGGTACAATGTGCTGGTTTTATATACAATTTGAAATATTTTCATCGAACTAGTTAACATAGCCTTCATGGCATTTTCTTAGTTGCTGTGTTCAGACATTTATATTCTGCATTTAGTAAGTTTCCCCTGTACCCTTCTAAGATGCACCATAGGTGTGATCCCACCAATTACCCTCCCTCCACTTATCCTCCCCACTTCCCTTCCCCCTGACCCTTTCCCCCTATTCTTGTGATATAATTGGGTTATAGCCTTCATATGAAAGCTATAAATTAGTTTCATAGTAGGGCTGAGTACATTGGATACTTTTTTTTCCATTCTTGAGATACTTTGCTAAGAAGAATATGTTCCAGCTCCATCCATGTAAACATGAAAGAGGTAAAGTCTCCATCTTTCTTTAAGGCTCCATAATATTCCA
>CAUYON010123722.1:0-25114 GCA_963573935.1 Arctocebus calabarensis | reverse complement strand
TAGAGTGCCGTGGCGTCACACTGCTCACAGCAACCTCCAGCTCTTGGGCTTAAGCGATTCTCTTGCCTCAGCCTCCCGAGTAGCTGGGACTACAGGCGCCCGCCACAGCGCCCGGCTATTTTTTTGTTTTTGCAGTTCGGCCTTCGGTATATGGGCCGGCGCCCTACTCCCTGAGCCACAAAAGCCGCCCAGCAGTGAATTCTTGAAGTTTCATCTTTGGGTGACTTTAAATTTTAAAGTTTTTAAAGATTTGCCCATTAGTTCCTAAAAATGACGATGAAGTAGCTCCTTCTGGGAAAAAAGAGATGGAATTCCTGATATTTTAGATTCTATTTTCTTGATCAGATGGCAAAATTTCCAGAGTAGTGATGGAGATGTTCATTTATTGAATGCCTCTTGTGTGCCAGTCCTGCACTAGATTCTTTCACACTGTAAAGTTCTTTTGATCCAAGTAAAAATCCTGTTAGACTGTATTTTCCCCATCCTTTAGAGTCTTGAAAACTGAGACTCAGATAAATTGCTCAAAGTCACAATGGGTGCATTGAAGCTTGGTTCAACTCCAGATATTTCTGATCACATTCTCTTTCCTCCCCTTTAAAAAAATTCAAATTTGGCTCGGCGCCTGTGGCTCAACAGGCTCAGGCGCCAGCCACGTACACATGAGCCGGCAGGTTCGAATCCAGCCCGGGCCCGCCAAACAACAATGACAGCTGCAACCAAAAAATAGCTGGGTGTTGTGGCGGGCGCCTGTAGTCCCAGCTACTTGGGAGGCAGAGGCAGGAGACTCGCTTGAACCCAGGAATTGGAGGTTGCTGTGAGCTGTGATGCAACGGCACTCTATCCAGGGTGATAGCTTGAGGCTCTGTCTCAAAAAAAAAAAAAAAAAAATTCAAATTTGCCATCCCATGGTCACCTGTGTAACTTTATTAGCTGTGTGACTTGGGGCAAATCACTTCACTTCTCTGAGCCTCAGGCTCCTTATCAGTAATTGGTGTCTAGTGAAGTTATGAGTGAGCATTAAATGGGTTTATGCCTTTAAAGGGCTTAGCCTGTTCCGTGGTTATTAAGGGCTTATTTATTGGCCATATGTGGTGTCTCATGCCTGTAATCCTGCATTCTGGGAGGCTAAGGCAAGAAGATCCCTTGAGCTTAGGCATTCGAGACCAGTCTGAGCAAAACAAGACTCCATCTCTACTAAAAATAGAAAAACTATCTGGTGTTGGGGCACATGCCCGTAGTCTCAACTACTCAGGAGGCTGAGGCAGGAGGATCACTTGAGCCCAGGAGTTTGAGGGTGCTGTGAACTAGGCTGACACCATGGCACTCTAGCGTGGGCAACAGAGTGAGTCTCTGTCTCCAAAAAAAAAAACCAAAACACTTGTTTATTCACTAATTTATTTGTCAGACATGTATTGAATATTTGTTGTGGGTCAGACATCATTCTTAGCAATAGGGGGACAGCAGTCAACAAAACAAAGTCAAAGCCGTTGTAGAGTTAGTTTAGTGGAAGGAGACAGGTAAATGAATAAATTGCATTAGTTGTTATTGCTGTTTTGTCTTTGCATTGTAGGTGGTTAGGAAGTTTTGATTGGGCGTGGTGCCTGTAGCTGAGCGACTGGGGCGCCAGCCACATACACTAGGGCTGGCGGCTTCCAACACTGCCTGGGCTTGCCAGACAACAATGACAAAAAATAGCCGGGTGTTGTGGTGGGCCTGTAGTCCCAGCTACACTTGGGAGACTGAGGCAAGAGGGCAAGAGAATCACTTAAGCCCGAGAGTTTGAGGTTGCTGTGAGCTGTGATGCCATGGTACTGAGGGTGACAGAGTGAGACTCGGTCCCCAAAAAAAAAATTTTTTTTTTTTTGATTGATTTTGCTCCTGTCATTTACTGTGTAGCAGCAGCTTAAATAAACTCAGAGTGACTTTAATACGTGTCCAGCTCTTTAGAGATTACTGAATCCTTAAGGTTTGTTGATGGGAATACCCTGAAAGCAGAGACAGTCCTTTGCACAGTGCCTGGCACAAAGATGCTTAGGAAATGATTGCTGGTTTTATTATTTTCCTCTTATTTTTGACACAACAGTAACAAGACTTGGTTGGTTTCCCAAGTGCAGCAGGTTGGAAACTGAGTTGGAAGGGGTAAGACAACTAGAAATTGTTACAAAGGAGAACAGTGTTTGAGACCAGTGAACAGAGACTTGCCCTGTGAAAGCAGTGACTCCTTTATTATAACATACAATGCAGAGCACTGATCTGCATAGCCATGTGGTAACACCTACCATCTCTTTTTTCTTTTTTTTTTTTTTCCGTTGCTGTTGGTAGAGAGCTGTGGCATCACAGCTCACAGCAACCTCCAATTCTCGGGCTTAAGTGATTCTCTTGCCTCAGCCTCCCAAGTAGCTGGGACTACAGGTGCCCGCCACAACACCCGGCTTTTTTTTTCCTGTCGTCTTTGTTGTTTGGCTGGCCTGGGCCGGGTTCAAACCTGTCAGCCTGGATGTATATGGATGGCGCCCTACCCACTGAGCTACAGGCACCGCCAACACCTAACATTTCTTTAGCTCCTGCCATGTATTAGGTAATAATTTAGGTGCTTTATAACTGAACCATTTGAACCATACCTCTGTGTTATTAAGAAGTGGTTAAATAATGGTCAGTCATGACTAGGTGCAGTGGCTCACGCCTGTAATCCTAGTACTCTGGGAGGGCAAGGCAGGTGAACTTAGGAGTTCGAGACCAGCCTGAGCAACAGCAGGATCCTGTCTCTACTAAAAATAGAAAAACTTGGCTCAGCGCCTGTGGCTCAAGCAGCTAAGGTGCCAGCCAGTACACCTGAGCTGCTGGGTTCAAATCCAGCCCAAGCCCACCAAACAACAATGATGGCTGCAACCAAAAAATAGCCGGGCATTGTGGCAGGCGCCTGTGGTCCCAGCTACTTGGGAGGCGGAGGCAAGAGAATCCTTTGAGCCCAGGAGTTGGAGGTTGCTGTGAGCTGTGATGTCATGGCACTCTACCCAGGGCTACAGGTTGAGGCTCTGTCTCCAAAAATAAATAAATAAATAAATAAAAATGGAAAAACTAGCTGGGTGGTGTGGCAGGTGCTTGTAGTCCAGCTATGCAGGAGGCTAAGACAAGAGGATCGCTTGAGCCCAAAAGTTCGAGGTTGCTGTGAGCTATGGATTGCTATGGATTGAATAAGACCGGCTCAAAAAAAAAAAAAAAAAAGAAAAGAAAAAGAAAGAATGATGTTCAATCTTCAGTATGCAAATTGACTAGTATCTTTTATATTTCATTAAAAAGTACTAACAGTAAAAGAAAAATAGATTTTGGTTAATTGGAAAAAGAATGTATGTAGCAACTCCATTCTTTAGCAATGGAGGAGGGCAGTCACTGCCCCACACCTGTTCATGTGTTAGTTCTTCTGGAACACAGCCTTGAAATCGGATTCTCTGCAGTCTTCTTCCGACCCAGTTTCCTTATTCTCTCAGCATGAAAAAAGTAAAGAGTCTTTCTCTTCCTCTGGCCTTAAGTTTGATTGAGCATGTTTGTATTTAATGGACAATATAACATGTTTATTGCATTTAGGGAGCTAAAAAAATCCACTTGGGTGAAGATTTAAAGAGTATTCTTTCAGAAGCTCCTGGAAAATGTGTGCCTTATGCTGTTATCGAAGGTATGTTTGTTTATTTGTTAATGAAAAACAACTGTCTTTCTCAAAAGATTGATAAGATCATCTTGGCTGGTGGCGCCTGTGGCTCAGTCAGTAAGGCGCAGGCCCCATATCCCGAGGGTTGCTGGTTCAAACCCAGCCCCGCCGAACTGCAACAAAAAAATAGCCGGGCATTGTGGCGGGTGCCTGTGGTCCCAGCTACTTGGGAGGCTGAGGCAAGAGAATCACCTAAACCCTGCAGCTGGAGATTGCTATGAGCTGTGTGATACCACGGCCCTCTACCGAGGGTGATAAAGTGAGACTCTGTCTCTACAAAAAAAAAAAAAAAATCACCTTAGCTAACATTAAGTGCCTTTTGTGGCGTTGGGGCCATGGTTCAAGATATACTTTGGGTCAGAAAGACCTTATTGATCTTGAGGAGGATTGCCAAATTTCAGAACCACTGTTGCCTCATTTCTAAAATAATAACCTACCTTATGGGGTAGTTAATAAGACAATCTGTTAAGAAGGATGTGATCCATGTAAAGTACCTCACAGAGTGCTCCTAAAGGCAGCCTGTCATCGTTTGGGAAAATAAAGCCATCATTTGGATTAATGAACATAACTCAAAAACACACTTTAAATTACCATAAAGGAGAAGATGGAAACATTCTTCATTTTTTAATTTATGTCCGTGTAGGAGCTGTGCGATCTGTTAAAGAAACACTTAACAGCCAATTTGTGGAAAACTGCAAGGGGGTAATTCAGCGGCTGACGCTTCAGGAGCACAAGATGGTGTGGAACCGGACCACCCACCTTTGGTATGTGTCCTCCCTGCACTGGCCAAGACCCACAAAGAGACCCGTTCCCAGGCTGGGGTCCTGGATGCTGTTGCCATGTTATCAGCTTCTCCTGAGACAGGTTGTCTTTCAGTGCTGATAATATTCTTGTGTGTGGTCTGTGGATCTCGTACATCAGAATTTCCTAGGCATCTCATTGAAGTGCAGATTTCTGGGCTTCCTCCAGACGTATAAAACCAGAATTTCCAGGACAGGGGGCTTGGAATCTGTTGATTGTTACATATACTAAAGTTTCAGGACCACTGATTATGGATCAATGATTTCAGTATTTGTTAAAATAATTTTGTGTCATTACATGGAGTATCGTTTTTCCAGTGGGTTTGTTTTACAGTGGGAAAGGGAAATAAATGGTCCAGGCAGTCTATGATGGTATTTATTGCTCACCTGTATTGCTTGAGGAACTAAAAAATTGAGCCTGCTCATTATGAGGTACTTGGATGACAGTGGTTTCTGCTGCCTTCTCCAATTCCTTCAGAGCCTATCCTGTCCTCTGGGCATTTAGGTGATGTCCATCCCTGCTTGGGTGTTTGATGTTCGATAGCATTTGTTTTATCTTCAGTTGGCTTATTCTTTTAGGAATGATTGTTCAAAGATCATTCACCAGAGAACCAACACGGTGCCCTTTGATCTGGTGCCCCATGAGGATGGCGTGGCTGTTGCTGTGCGAGTGCTGAAGCCCCTGGACTCAGTGGATCTGGGCCTGGAGACTGTGTATGAGAAGTTCCACCCCTCCATCCAGTCCTTCACTGATGTCATTGGCCACTACATCAGTGGTGAGCGGCCCAAAGGCATCCAGGAGACCGAAGAGATGCTGAAGGTTGGGGCCACCCTCACAGGGGTCGGAGAGCTGGTCCTGGACAACAACTCTGTCCGCCTGCAGCCGCCCAAGCAAGGCATGCAGTACTACCTGAGTAGCCAGGACTTCGACAGCCTGCTGCAGAGGCAGGAGGCGAGTGTCAGGCTCTGGAAGGTCCTGGCACTGGTTTTTGGCTTTACTGCCTGTGCTACCCTCTTCTTCATCTTCCGGAAGCAGTATCTGCAGCGGCAGGAGCGACTGCGTCTCAAGCAGATGCAAGAGGAGTTCCTCGAGCACGAGGCCCAGCTGCTGAGACAAGCCAAGCCCGAGGACAGGGAGAGTCTGAAGAGCGCCTGTGTCGTGTGTCTGAGCAGCTTCAAGTCCTGTGTCTTTCTGGAGTGTGGCCATGTCTGCTCCTGCAGCGAGTGCTACCATGCCTTGCCAGAGCCCAAGAGGTGCCCCATCTGCAGACAGGCCATCACCCGGGTGATTCCCCTGTACAATAGCTAATGGGTTCAAGGTACGCACTTGGACATGGAAGCAACCTCCTCCCTTTTTGGGGATCTTTATCTTGAGGCCTTTGCAGGAGCAGTGCTAGGGTTAGCTGTTACCTCCAGGGAAGACTGAGCTGTGGAGAGGGTGGAAATTATTTAGACCCACAGCTCCCCCAGTAGGATGTGGCTTTTCCAACTGAGCGGGGACCTCGTCCACACAGAGCATGAGAATCAAAGCCTACCCTGGGAGGGTGCCATGCCCTGGCGTCTCTTCCCAGGGATCAGATGAGTGCGTGTGTGGCTGAAAGCCTCATCGCTTAAGCACCAAAGCCAGTGATCATCAGCTCTCTTTCCTATGTTTTTTGGTCCTTTCTGGTGAAGTGTTCATTGCTGTGGACTTGGAGGGGAGGAAAGGCTGGGCCCTGAGCACACCGGACGCCTCCCCGAGCCACCTCTACAGGGACTCTGCCGCAGCGCTTCTTCCTTTTGCTCACAGTCTGGGAAAAGGTCTTTCTTTAAAATTGTCAGACTGGATAGGTCACTTGTGTCCCTTTGCCCTCACCCACTTGCCTTCCATATGTGTGCACGTGTGTGTAGACAACAGATGAAAGTGAAATCAGCACATCTGCCTCTTTCCAAATGAATGGGACGCTGGGCAGCAAAACGAAGGGAGGTCACCTGAGAGGCAGTTGGCCAGTAAGCCCTCCTGGGTGCTGATTTGGAAGTCCTACAACTTGAGAGGGCCAATGGGTGACTCTGGTTTTCCCTGCGGGAGGATAAGCTGCCCAGCCCTTCCTCATCACCCAGAGGAAGCAGTGTGGACACTGCCCTCCTAGGTTCCGGGCTCCTGGCTCCACAACTTCCTCGCGAGGCTTTCACCCAGGAAAAGTAGCTAGTACCCTGAGCACCCAGCCTTTCAGGGCTCCTCCCCTGCCCTGACCCATGGCAGTGTCATTGTCCCACGGGTGTAACCACGTTGTCCTCCCTGCGTTACCATTCTCCTCACACCTGTCCCTAGTGACCCTGTGGGTACAGGACATGCAAGGGGCATCTTTCCTCACCTCTAAGTGGGTAGAAGTTACATATATAGCTCTTTTTTAGTTCTTGCCCCTGTCTTTGACTCTTCATCCCAGATCTTCCTCTGTGTGGGGGAGGAAGGGTGCTCTCAGGGGCTTGGCACCAGTACTATGCAGTGTCCAGTGTGAACAGCACAAATTAAACACATTGCAACCAAGTGTTAGCCTGTTGCTTTGATGTCACGTTAAATGGCTAAGCCAGGGCCTCCCCAGAGTGGGATTGAATTTCCTCTCTGATGCACTGGAAACTGGGGACTTTGAGGCTTCTGTATCCTCTTCCTTGGCTCTGATGGTTTGGGGTATCCCTGGATGGCGTGGGCTTGGTGCTGCCAGGGCTGGAATGCTTGCCACCTGGGAGGAGTCTGGTGAGCCTGAGAGGGTGATCAGGACATCCAGGCTGTGGGTCACACCTGGCCTTGCCAAGGCAGCAGTCTTTGAAGAAGTCTTGGAGTACCAGCTTGGTGAGATTTCACCTGCTGGGAGAACAGGATAGGGGTGGGGCGTTAGGGAACAGCAAAAAGGGAACTGGCATTTAGTGAGTACTGCTGTGCGCCAAGTATTGTGCCTTCTGCTGTTTCAAACTTTTAATTCAAAGTGACTTCATCCTCACAAATCCCCGTGGGCCGAGTCCCAGAGTCTTCCCTGTACAGGTGAGGAAGGAAGCCCTGGTTTCCTTCACGGGTTGGGGCACCGAGGTAGGAAGTGTTGCATCCAGCTTTAAACCCCACACTGTTTGCAAAGCTCCTAATCTCCTTGCTCACCGTGGTGGGGCCGACCACTTCCCTGGGTGCTGGCAGGAGCACCCCACAAGGCATGTGCTCCCCACACTGGTAGAGGAAGACGGGTGGCCACACTGGGGGAAGAGGCAGGAGTTGTGGTGAGAGTCCACTGGCCGGTGAGCAGGGAGGGCCCTGGTTCTAGATGAGGTGCCTGGGTGGGCAGGCCGGAGCCCTGATGGGAACAGCCTCCCTGAGACCTGGACAGTGGCTGCTACCTTTCACTTGTCTTTCTCACAGGTGGTTTGGAAGGGTCCGGCTTTTAATGAAGGATGGTTGAACTGCCCGGGGGGCATTTGTATGGTGATCTAACCAAGTTCAGCCCTGCACAAGTTTCATGAGTACATCCATCAAAGAGATTAAAAAGAAGGGCAGGCCACCGGCTTTGCCCAGCACAACTTAGCTCTTGGGCAGACTCAAATTCTCCCCTCTCTCGTGTTCCTCTGAACTGAGCTCAGTTCCCTGCTATGGGAGACTGAGGTGGCATGCAGTCCCTGCCTCGGGAGGTTGGCATGTTCCCAGATTCTGGGCTCGTGGTCCCCGCTCCATCCTAGCCTGCAGGGACTGAGACTGTCTCGTGCTCTACTCGGCCATCCCCTGTGGCAGTTCCCACCTATTTTAGGAGCTTCAGATCTCCAGGAGGATGAATGGGACCTAGATGGGCGGGTGGGACCAAGGCTTGCATTGTGGTATGGGGGGCTGAGAGGGAGAAGAGGGGAAGTTAGATCTGAGCCAGCCATGTTGATTGTTGGGAATTATGAGTCTTCTGTAAATCAACCCTATGCTCAGGCACTTTAAATCCAGGCAGGCAGTGGTAGGTAGGAATCATCTTGAATAAGTGCTTGTGTTTTGAATGTCCACACCAGGCTCTTTATTTACATTAATGGTACACTGGGTATTAATCCCCTTCAATAAATGACAGCAGAGAGGCTTGGGGGTTACACTGTGCCTGTGATGCACATTGTCACTAGCCAGGCAATGTTAGGCTCTTCACAGATATTGTTTCTAATACTTAGAGCAAAACCAACAAGGGAGGTTGTATTACTCTTTCACAAGCAGGACTAGTTCAGGGTCTGACCTGAAAGCCCGAAACCTTTGCTTTGATCACATTAAGCCTGGGACACTAAATAGAAAAATTCGCCATGAGATAACAATATTATCAAAAACACATTTTACAACCTAAGTAGCACCTCCAGAAGCACGATCACTCCCCCTCCACTGGTCTTAGTGGGCTGCAGGGCAGTCTTTCGAATCCTAATTCATCCAGAATTCTAATGGAAAATTTAAAAAGTCACAACCCACGGGGAAAATTAGAAAGCAAACAATCACATGACCAACTAGGCCAATCTCTGATGCCCTTTGCAACCTTGATCCTGGGCCATGAAAGCTCTGGTTGGGCCACGGATTTGATGCTGTTGGTCTTACGTGGCCTCTGGAATGTTCTAAGGAAGAACCTACCCAGTTTAGTATTGCAGGTGGGTATTTATTCACCTAATAAACATTTCCTGAATGTGTGTTTTGTGCCTGGAAATACAAGATGATAAGACACAGTCTCTGCCCTCAAAGGGCTCACAGTTGCATTTCAGTGTTGAAAAGTGAGTTGTTTGAAGGAGTCGTCCCCATTTGACAGGTGTGGCAGCTCAGTTGTTGGGAATATTTAAGGTTCACAGAATACTGTAGTTGAAATGGGCCTTTGTAACTGGCCTGGTTAGAGCAGGTTCTCTGACCAGTAGAAACCAACCAACCAACGACAGGGAAAACATACCCCACAAAGTCTAGAATGATCTATTTAACCCTCCAACCAGCCAAGTCCATCTCCAGACTTGCCACCTGTGGAATCAGGTCCTGGCTCTTCATCCTTGATAGCCACCTCCCCATGCTTGTTACACTGTGACTCCAGTGGCATTGAGTTTCCTTAAATATGCTGTTTCCTGTCCTAGCTCATGTGGACTCCTGCCTCTGGAATTCTCTGGGTTGTTTCTTCATCTTGCTAATGTGTACTCACCCTTTAAAACTCAGCTTTAGCTGTGTCCTCCAGAAAATCTTCCCTGACCCTTCCCACCCAGCCTGGGTTAGGTGGCCCTCGGAGATGCCACAAACATTCTCATCCCTCTATTCCTGCTCTTAGCTGCATTGTCCATATCTGCAGCATTTTTAAAAGAAATTTGAGTTGTTAACACATGAAGAGCTCACTTGTGAGGTTTGTGTTTGTGTTATGTTGCATTTTACTTGAAATAAAAGGAGACAAAGGCCCAGAAGAGTTGAATGTCTTTCCCAAATACTCAAGAGGGATAGGATTTAAACCTAGGCAGCCTGACTTCACAGCCCAAGCTCTTGCCCACAGAACTTACGAGGAATGAATGAGTAAACTGGTGAATGAAATAGTAGCTGTGGGTGAAACAATCCTGGAACACTACCTAGAGGAGATGGTTTTTGGATGATAGTTGTGAGAGCTTCATCTTGGTTTTAAGTAGTGAGGGTAGGGCCTTTTTTAGGACCTGGGGTCAAGAAAGATAAATTGTATAGGAGGGACACCATATCTTGTGACCTGCCCAGAGCTTTGAGAACTCCACACAGTAAAAAAGGGGCAATGTCATCGACTGGCTTTCTCTTGTTCTGACTGCACTGCTGGGTGATCTTGACCAAGTGATTTAACCTCTCTGGGCTATGAGAGGAGTGAGTTGGGTTAACAGTCCTCCTGTACTCAGCTCTATTTGGCATGTGTGGGTGAGGAGGGGCCACATGGGAGGGTGGCCTGAGAGGTGAGATGTGGGCTAGCTCAGTGCCACAGCCTCAAGACTACGCTCTCTGAAAGCAGGGAGCTCAGCACATTTTCTCTCTAATTAGATAGCGTTAACTTATCAATTTTGAATGAGATAAGTTTCCATGGATGATGTCCCCAATTGCTCCTCAAAGTGCTCATTAGTCACTTCCCCTGCAGCTGCCTTATTGTTTTCCAGATGCTAGCAAGGGACTTGGCATTTCTCTTCCCCGAGACTGGGGCACGTGAGGCTGAGCCAGTGGCACTGGTGTCGGGTAGAGGGGCTGATGAGGCACCAAACCTCCTGCCTTTTGCCCTCAGTCCCTGCTGGAGCCATCACCTCTCCTTAGAGGCCTCAAGTCCAGATTCTGCGTTTGTTGGGCCATGACTCTGGAGGGTCTGGTTCTCATATCTCTATTCCATGGCTGAACTCAGCAAGCATTTCTTAAGCGCTTAGTGTGCCAGGCACTTTGTGCCTATAACCTGAATGCTCCCTAGGCCTGGGGTAGGGGCACAAATGAGGTCATACTATGTTAATGTCCAGATTACCATAACTGCAGGTCTCCACTTCCTCAGTGTCTTCTCTAGTTATTTAAGGTGCTTCATGAATTCCTAGGTGGGGGCGCTGCTCTGTGCACGCTTCCAATAAATAAATCACTCACGTCTTCATGTTTTCCTTAGACCTTTTTGCAGACCCCAGGACTCAAGAGAGCCCTCCTAGTGCTGCAGTCTCCACCGAGACCGCCAGGTGGCGCTGCGGCCCTATGGTTGGGGCGGGCTGGAGCACCTGGAGAAACTGAGGTTGTACTTCCTCAGGCCTGTGAATTTCCTCTCTTCTGAGGGTGGGGATAGGTCTTGGACGTCTGAGAAGACGGGCTGAGAACAGCCCGGAAAGGGCAAAGTGGGAATTCTCTCTCCAATTTCCTCCTCTCTCTACCCAACTCACCAGGGAGCTGGCTGCAGATGTGAAAGTTATGAGAAACCCAGAAAATTCAGGGGGAAAAAAAAATCCCACATTTCCCCCTCTATAATTTCCCAGGCATTCACATTTAAATATACTAACCATAATTTCTTTAAACAAAAAGCGAGATATGCATAATGCAGTGCGTGTTTTTAAAATACGCAAATGACTTCACACTGGGAAAGGATGCTTGAAACAAATTGCGTGGCATAGATATTGCTTTTTCTCCCCAGAAATTTTTCCCAGCGAGGAAATTCTGGGCCTCCAGCCTGGCCTGCTGTCTTGTCCTTGTCTCTTTCTCCTGCACCTCTGCCCCTCTTTCTGTCTCCCCAGCACGTCCCCGTCTCAGCTTCCTTTTGTGTTCTGCCCCAGTACCTGACTTGGCAGTTCAGCCTCTTGCCTTCCCTGCTCGTTTCTTGCTTTTGAGCCTGTGGAATAGTTTCTTCCACAGTGTGTGGCCCTGTCTCCCTCCTTGAGTGTTGCAGCCTTTCAGATTCTGGTTCTGTTTGGGCTGTGCACCCACCCCCCAGATCAGCTTACCCTCTGCTGACACCCGTGCCCAGCCCAGGGCCTGCCTGGCAGGGCAGATGGTGGGGGGGACTGTGTGACCCTGCCATGGTGGTTCCTCACTGTTCTACTTTATTACGTGGGAAGTGACTTCCCAAGGAAGAAGGGATCCTCTGTCTACCCATGCAGGCCTTAGGGGGACATAGGGCTCACTGCAGGGAGTGGCCTTCTGCTCACATCTTCATGACTCAATGACTGCACCTTATCTGAACCTTACAAAACCCCCTTTGAGGCTGAGCCTGTCACCCTCATCTGACAGCTGAGAGGAATTCTGGGTCAGCGAATGGATTGACTGTGTCAAGGTCACACAGGTGGGAGGGGTGGAGCTAGGATTGAACTCCTGGTTTGCCCTCACTTAGGTCTCCGAGAGCAGAGCTCTGTCCTGGTTGGGAGACCTGGTCTGAGACCTGGTGGCTCTGTCTCCTGTTGGGCAGGTCATCTTCCTTGTGGGGGCTCACTTCTCCCAGCCACACAGTGGGACAGTTTCCTTTCTCTGCTCTGCCCACCTGACAGGGCTGTCTTGGGCATCAAAATACATCACGTTCATGGGGTGGGGCAGCACCCAAACAAGTGCTTGGGAGCCAAAGTGACTGGAGACATGCACAGGCAGCCTTCTTAGTGGGCAGCTGGTCAGGGTTGGGCCCTCACAGGTCTGACCCAGATTTAGGGGCCTCAGCAGTTGGTTCTGCCACCTCTGGGCTTAAGGTGTAAAAAGCTCTTCTGTTGTCAAAGAATGCTGGTGGGGCATCCAGTAATACTATTTGCAGGTAGGATCTAGCCCTAAGATCTTCATCTGAGGGGTCTTTTGGGTTCGAAGAGCCTCTGGGAAATTAAGGAGAATTATCTCTTTTATTAGATTCCCAAAGGGGTCCTTGGCCCATGAGAGGCCTGGGCTCTCTAATCTATGCCCCCTCCGTTTGTATGTGTATGGCTAGGCTGGGGTGCAGAGACTGGAAGAGGCTTGCCTCTGCTTGCCTGAGGCCCTAGCATCCTCAGGGAGGCAGTGTCAGCCAACAGTGGTGAGTTCAGCCTCGGTCTCTCCGACCTGCTGCTTCCCACTGGCAGCAGGTGTGGCTTTGCGCTCATCACTCCACTTTCCTGGCCTGGGAGCCCTCATCTGTCAGATAGAGGTGACTCATCCTACCTCCTAATGCAGTGTGAATACACATGCAATGATCAGCATGACCCTGGGTGCACAGCCAGCTCAGGAACTACTGGGTAGGTGTTGAGTTTGGGCTCAGAGCGCGGTGGTTGCCCCTTTCCAAACTGAGGTAAGGCCAGTTCTTCCTCAGCCCCCCACTTTGGCAGCTACAGTTTGACTCAGTTCATTGCTCTGGTGCAGTCAGGGGTTCTTTAGTTAGGCAAACTTTAGGATTCTTGAGTTCCCTGGACAGGGTGAAATGTCCAAAGCTGGGCTTTGGAGTCAGACTGTTTCTAAACCTCTGGAACTTCCGTTTCCCCGTTTTTCCAATGGGGCTCAAGTCATACCTGCCCTTGCCTGTCTCCCATGGCCCTAAGGACACCCTCATGGTTGTAAAAGCATTATTGTGCCAGGTCTGTCTGCCAGAGCACCCAGAGCCCTAGCGTCTCCCACCAGCTTGGCCTGGGCTTATAGAGTTCCCCCCCCCAGACTTCCCCCCTCCCTAACATACTGTTGACATGGAATGAAGGCAGGGGCAGAGTTGGGGTACCTGGGTAGATGGGGACCTTACCCCCTCTCATGTCCTGGTGAGATTTAGTCCTGAACTCCTCCCAACCCTCCTTATTGTTTCTTACTCCTGAAGAGGGTTTGTGATTTGCATTTTGTGGGTTGTTGGTGCAATAAAAACTTAAAAATAACCCTATGGGGCGGTGCCTGTGGCTCAGTGGGTAGGGTGCCATATCTAGGGTGGTGGGTTCATACCTGGCCCCGGTCAAACTGCAACAAAAAAATAGCCGGGCGTTGTGGCGGGCATCTGTAGTCCCAGCTACTTGGGAGGCTGAGGCAAGAGAATCGCCTAAGCCCCGGTGCTGGAGTTTGCTATGAGCAGTGTGACGCCACGGCACTCTACCCAGGGCCATAAAGTGAGACTCTTTCAAAAAAAAAAAAAAAAAAAAAAGTGAGACTCTGTCTCTACAATAAATAAATAAATAAATAATAAAATAAAATAAAAATAACCCTATGACCTTTACATTTTATTTTAAAGAAACACCCCAAATTTCGTTTTTGGAAAAAAATATACTTTATATTTTATGGTCCCCTGTGCCCTGCTGGAACTCCCCTCTCCCTCCATGTGATTCTGAATGTGACATGTGGCACTCCCCGTGGTAGGAATGTGAGGCTCTGAGTTAGGAGACCTGAGTTCTACCATTTCTTGCCTGGGCCTCAGTTTCTCCAACTGTCATGTGAGGGGGTTAGAACAGATGAACTTGAGGAGTGGTTTTCAAACTGAGCCTTGCAGAGCGTTGAGCATTCTTTGGTCAATTAATGTGCTGCTGGGTGTGGTGTGCGTGTGTACACGTCTGTGTGTGTTTTGTTAGGAGATGGAAGTGGAGTGGGGGGGGGAGGTCCTGCCTTTCACGGTGAGGAACTGACTGTACCCAGGTTCTAGTCCCTGAGTGGAGAGGAGCTGCGGTGACATGGGGTTTTGATCTAGCCCTGGCTTAGAGTGGTGATTCCATGGTGGCCACTTAGCCTCTCTGGAGGTGACCAGCTGGCCATCGACATGGTACTGAGTCCTGGCCTTGCCTGCTGACATTCTAGAGTTTAAGCCAGTCCTGGCACAGCTCAGCGTTCTCAGTGCCCCTTCTCCATCAGAATCTGGGCTTGGTGGGCCAGTCAATGCTCTGCACCTGGGGCTGGAATAGTTACTGTTCCCCTCTTCCCTATGTCTCGAGGTCACCATGTGACGCTACTGCCTGTGCCTCTAAGGGGATGGGAGCAGGGGAGCTGTGTGCCCAGCCTCTATCCTATGCTGGACCCTGCTAGAGCTGAACATCTCTTTTCCCATCCCACCACCTATAGTGTGGGCCTCAGCGCACAGCATGGCCTTTCAAATACATATTTTTGACCCTAGAATGTCTGTGCTGAAAGGGCCCAGGGGTCAAATCCTATGGTTCTGAATTCCAGAGGCCTAGGGTTTGGTGAAGGAATTTCAGGTGACATTAGAGGGAGAAGTCAAGAGGTAAGTCTCTGGGGCCCCCACCTTTGCTTCAAGCAGGTTTTATCTACTTGCTTTGAGAGAATTGGTTTTGCAATAGAAAAAAATGTGATCTTTTCCTGGTTTCCCACTTGGTGATATCAGAGGCCTAGAGGGGAGAAGCAGCTTATTCAAAGCCACAAAGAGAGTCAAAAGCCAATAATAACAACTTAATATGTGTATTAAATATATATTGCTATATATCAAGTGTGTTGCATGTGATCTCCTTCCTCAGAGTAAGCCACCCCGTAGGAGCAATTATGTTCATTTCACAGACGAGGAAACCAAGGCACAGAGAAATGGAAGGATTGCAGAGCTATGAAATGACAAAGCAAGGATTTGAACTTGACTGCCACAGACCTACTGCTAGGTTCCTTGCTTCACTTCTGCCTTACTTGGTCCCTGTACTCTCATCTGGCATCTACGACACAGCCCTGGCCATCTGTCTCAGAGCCAGCCCCTTGGCTTTTGGGGGTGTCCCCAGCAGGAATGGTATCCCAGAGCATGTGCTGTCTCCAGGATGAAGGCACAACACTAAGAAGTCTGGAATAAATGGAGGATCTGAGTGAGGCTGTTGTAATGAAGACAGTGGTGAGGATAGAGTGGAGAAATGCCATCCTGATTCTTACTTTCCCTTGTAGAACTTCTGTGTGACCTTGGAGTCGTCACCCAAACTTCAGGTCCCTTATCTGTCAAATGAGTCTAAAGGACCCATTGCTGCTCACTTCTGAAAGATGATTATGAAGGAAATAATTGTCAGAGATGATTGTCAAACTGTCAAGTACCATGTGCCTGGGAGGGGCGATGGGTACTGAGTTGGGAGGGGGGATGCTGCCATTTTTAACCTTATTTTGAACAAGGCAAGGTACACATAACAGACGGGGTATGCAGCCGGCTTCTCTTCTCACTCTCACTTGCTGTGTGTGCAGTGACTTTCTGTTCACCTTCTGTGCAGTGGGACTTGGGTAGGCGCTCAGCATGTACATTGCTTTGTACTTCTCAGCAGCAAGAAAGGAGCCAGGTGAACATGAGATGAGTGGGGTGGTCCAGGCCCTGCATGGTCACCATTGCAGGGAGTCCCTACAGGGACCTGGAATCATGGCTGGGAAGTGGCTTTTCCTGGCTCTATCATTAGCCTGCGACCTTGGGCAAGTCACTCATCCTCTTTCTGCTACATCAGTTAAACAGGAGTGCAATGTCTCCTTTTTCTACCTCAGAAGGTATTTATTTTGAGAAGCAAGGTCAATAATGGATGTGGAAATGCCTTGGGGGGAAAATATAAGCATGATACAAATGCATTTATTGGAGCTTCTTGTAACTTTATCATTCTGCTTGTTATGCCTTTGTTTTCTCTCTTAGCACTTGGCCTCAAAGCTAACCTCAAAGCAGACGCTCAGGAAAGCCCTAATGAATGGAGACAGGCGGCTTGTGGGGAAGAGCAAAGGCAGTTTGGAGACCTGCTGCTTCTGCCATTGACAACCTGTGGGATTTGGGACTAGTGCCTGGCCCTTGGGTTTTGTTTCCCCATATAGGAAATGAGGGGGTTGGATTAGGTAATCTCTAAGGACCTGCCCAGCTCAGATGGCCTTAAAATGGGAAGGGAGAAAGTACTACTGTTCTTTCTTAAGTCACTTCTTAAATGTTGGTTGTACACTCATTCTGACAGGCACCATGAACCTGATTTCATTTTGCTCTCATAACTGTCCTGCAAGGTACACATGTGGCCAAATAGCCACATTACCCATTTTGAAGCAGATGAAAGAAGTTCAGAGAACAGAGGTGACTTACTTAGAGTCACACAGCTAGCAAATGACAGGGCTGAGATTCACACCCAGGCCTGAATGCAAGGATCCTCCAGCAGGTTGCATGACTTTGGGATGCGTGCTGCTTTCTGAGACCAACTCTGCTGAACAAAAACGTCCCCAGAGGGCGAGCAGGTGCTGCAGGCTGCAGGCGAGGATAACGAGTGCTCGGCACGCACCTTGCCCCCTTGGAGTTACCGTCTGCTTGGCAGATGCGCCTCCCGGCCTCTGGGGCTGCCGAATCGGGAGCCCGCTCCTCGGCTCAGAGGCTGAAGTCTCTCCCCAGGGTTCACGGCTATTGCTGGAAGGGAGGTCCCCGAGGGCAGAGGGCGGCAGGCTCCGGACGTCCCCGGTGGACCAGAGGGCGCCGGGAGCACAGCCCGGCATCCCGGGTGAGCCGGGAGAGGCGCTCCCCTCTCCAACGGAAGGCGGGGCTGCCCCTTTGCTCCCCCCATCCTCCCCCTCCCTGAGGCCCCGCGGATCCTGGAGTCAGGCGCTGCGATGGGGAGGTGGGGGTTGGTGAGCTTGCAGTCCCAGTGGCTGGGCCCTCAGGGGTGGGAATCCAGTGTGGCTGGGGAAGGGGCTGCGGTTTTGCAGCCGGTGGGGAGGATGCATCCGCATCCGCGGGTCGCTCCGGTGCCCTCGAACCTTTTGCCCCCTCATCTGGCCTGCAGCGAGGTCAGCATCCGTCCGCCCCCTCCCTCTCGCGGAACCCCCACTCCCGGGATCCGACGGGAGGCAGAGCCGGCGCCGCAGGCTCTGGGCCTGGTAAACACCCCGCGGGAGGGGACGCGGGGGGAGGCGCCGGGCGGGGCGGGGCGCACCCTGCCCCTCCGCGCGGGCGGGACCGCGGGGGCTGGGGGCGGGGGCAGGAAGCGAGCCGCTTCCCGGGCCGGCGCGGCCCCGTGACGTCGCTCGGCTCACTGGGATCTCTCTGAGGCCGCGGGTCCCCTCCTCCCCGCCCTCCTCCTGCCCTCCTCCCGCTGCTCGCCTCGGCGCCGCGGCCGGCATTTCTCGCTCGCAGCTCGCTCGCGGGCTGGCTCCTTCTCCCCCCTCTCTTTCTCCCCTCCTTCCCTCTCCTACCCTCTCTCTCTCCCTCCCTCTCCTTTCCCTCCTCTCATCTCTTCCCTAGTCTCTCCGGTCTACATCTACTCTCCCTCCCTTTCTCCTTTCTTCCTCTCCTCCCTCTCCCCTGTCTCCTTCCTCCGTCTCCCCTGCCTCCCTCTTCTGTTTTTCGCCCCGTCTCCCTCCCGGCTTCTTTCCCCCTCCCCCTGCTGGGTTTCCTCCCCCCCCCGTGGCCTCCCTCCTCCCTCTCTCCCCTCCCCCTCTGCCCCTCGCCGCCCCGCGGCTCGCAGCTCCCCAGTCAGCCTCTCCGAACCAGCGCCGCCGCCCGCACCCGCCGCTGGACCGGCTCGCCCGGCTCTCCGGGGTGCGCCCTCCTCGGTCCCGCGCCCTCCGGGCTCGCAGGGACAGCCTCCTCTCTCCGGCTCGCGGCCCCGCCCGGCCGGCCCCCGCCCAGCGCTCCGGCGCGCCGAGGATGTGAGTCCTGCTCGCCTCTGCCAGAGCAGCAGCCCCTCGCGCGCGGAGCCGGAGCGCAGCGCAGCGCAGCCGCGGGCGCTCGCCGGGTCTCTGGCGCGGGCGGTGCGCTCTTGCCCTAGCGGTGTCCCCCGGCCTCTTGCCGGCGCCACCGCCGCAGCAGCCCGTGGGCCGACCCCGGCCGGCCGCCCCCGGCCCCAGCGCCGCTGACCCTGTCCGCCGCGGGCGGGGACGCGGGCGGAGGAGGCGCCGCCGCGGAGCCCCCGGACGCGACCATGTCGGAGGTGCTGCCCTACGGCGACGAGAAACTGAGCTCCTACGGCGACGGTGGCGACGTGGGCCAGATCTTCTCCTGCCGCCTGCAGGACACTAACAACTTCTTCAGCGCCGGGCAGAACAAGCGGCCGCCCAAGCTGGGCCAGATCGGTCGGAGCAAGCGGGGTGAGTTCGCCGCCCCCTTCCCTGACACTCGGTTTCTCGTTTGCTGCAGCCTGGACACGGGTTCCGGGGGTTAGGGGGTCCACCCGCTGAAGCCAGTTCGGATCTGATGAAATCCCCTTCCACAGAACAGGGGGATCCCGCACTGCGGGTCCAGGTAGGGCGGGCCAGGGAACGCGTCCCCTCAGCCAGATCCTCGTTGGGGTCACTCCGGGGGCGTGGCAGCTTTAGCTGCTGCAGCGACTTAAGGGTTATACTTGGGTCCCCACCTGCGCCAAAGTTTGTGCCTGATATCTGCCTCCCTGCGGCCCCCAGCCCGGTTTTGCGCAGTGTAGTTGCAGCTGCTGTGGTTCTACAACCCGGGGGGAGGGGGGTCCCAGAGCTCCCTTAGGGACCGCCTGCTGATCTGCGGGGGGAGGACCCCATTCCTTCCTGGAAGGAAAGGGGCATTCGGGTCGCGCGGGGTTTTCTTTGTTACCTGGCAGGGGAAGGGGTTTGCTAAGACTGAGCCGTCGGGTGGAGAGCTGGAAAAGCCCCGGGGGGACTGAGACGCAGGGAGGCTCCGAGAGGAGCTTCAGAGGCGCGGGGACAATGAGGCAGACCGACGGCTGCCGAGCGAAACCGAGACGCAGAGATGGCGGGGAGGGGGTATGCGGGAGACCGAAGGAGTCAGAGACACCGAGGCGAAGGTCCAGAGAGGGAGCTGGAGCAGGAGGACAGTGAGCTGAGGACAAAAAGTCTGGGGAGGTTAGACAAGCAGCTGTAACAATAAGGGCGACTCGCACCCCAGCCGCCGAAGGACTAATGGAAGGTCTGAGAAAAGTGAGGCTAGGCAGAGACAGTGAAGAGCGAGCGGGCGTCAATGACAGGGGGAGAGGCAGAGTCCCAGGTAGGCAGTGAAGGGACGTCTGACTGGTGGCAGAGCGAAGCGGCAGAGCCCGCCGGCCCGCGGCGCAGAGAGGGAGCGCAGGAGGGGGGCGCCCTCCCAGGCCGGGCCCTTATCCTTCCACCGGCTGGGGCCGGAGAAACCGGCCCTGGCGTCCCTTCTTGGCTTCTGGCACCAATGCACCTTGCCTTCCCTGAGCTGTGTTCGGGATTCCCTCCCGAGAGTGGTCGCCTGTAGTCGGGGACATAGGCACCCTCTCGGATCCTTTTGCAGCCTGGGATCCTTCTTTCTAAATCAGTGCTCCGAGTGGGAAGAGGACCTGGCCAGTGCGCACCCTGGCTGCAGCTTGGGCCGCTGGCTTTGCGCCTTCTCTGCTTCCTTTTCTCAGACTCCAGCTGGGACGCAGGCTGGAGGATGGGGAGTGGGGTGGTTCAGGGGGAAGCAGTGAAGGGACCCCTGGCAGAGGCAGAGGAGGATGGGGGCAGTTTCAACACACATTGGGCTCTCCTACCTTGCCCTGTAATCCCCCCCACCCCCTCCCCTCCACTCTTAAGAGTGACATGAAACGTCAGAGCCCCCTAGCTAGGTCCAAGCGTGCTCACCTCTCTTTTCCCCTCCTTTTTTGCAGTTGTTATTGAAGATGATAGGATTGATGACGTGCTGAAAAATATGACCGACAAGGCACCTCCTGGTGTCTAACTCCCCCAAAGACAATGAGTTAAGGAAGAGAATAAGAATGGTGATAACAATTATTGGCAAAAAGCATGAAAAGAGAAAGCACTTTGAAATTTATTACTAGCTTGCGACCCACGATGAAATCAACAACCTGTATCTGGTATCAGGCCGGGAGTCAGATGAGGCGTGAG
Organism: Arctocebus calabarensis; assembly: GCA_963573935.1. Taxonomy (NCBI): domain Eukaryota; kingdom Metazoa; phylum Chordata; class Mammalia; order Primates; family Lorisidae; genus Arctocebus; species Arctocebus calabarensis. The sequence continues at coordinate 4,467 of CAUYON010123722.1, read as the reverse complement.
AAGGAGGAGGAGGACGAGGAAGAAGAGGAGAAGGCTGTGGTCTCCTCTGCAAAAATAAAAATAAAAAAAAAATTTTAAAAATAATTAAAAAATCACTATATACACACATATAAAGAAATTTAAAAAGAAGCCTCAGTTGCAGCTATTTGTTAAAATTAAATATCCATTTCTTTTTATATACAGTGAATATTACGCAATTATAGATTTGGATTTTGAACCACTTAATGAAGCGACAACACCGGGTGTTTTGAGGTGTTGGCATTCTTCACTGATTTGGCTGTTCCCAATGTTTACATTATTTAATCTTGCAAAAATGATTCTGTGCACTTGGATGTGAAATGCTGTCCAGTTTTTTTATGTTGTTATCCTTGGATGTACAAAAAATTGAGAAGTAATCTCTGTAGATACTCTGTTTTATTTCGGTCATCTTTTGAAGTTATCAGGAATGTGTTTAAAACAAGAGAACTTTCCTAAGTAATGATACATAGAAAGGATCCTTGTTTTAGTTTGAAATGAATTGTAAAGCTTGTGTTTCTTTGTTGCTGCAAGCTATTTGCCCAAGTTAATGAAAATGGACACATTTTATATGTCAGAAAAAAAACACATGAAAAACAAAGAAAAAAATGCTTGAGCTTTTTCTAACCTTTTCCTGCAGTCTGTTGTGTGAGCAGCCTGTTTTTTTCTCTAATATTATGTCAGTTTATTCTCTTTAATGGACTGTAAAAAAATGTAATCACAAGAGTGCCAAATATCTTGAAATGCCAAAAGGCATTTTGGTTTCTTTTCTTTTCCCTGTGCTCTGAGTCTACGTACAGGAATGCTTAGAGTGTTTCTGTTATTTATAGGGATTCTCTTAAGGCACACCAGCTGCCTGTTTTGCATGGTATTTGCAAAAATGCCTCTTGTGTGAGGAAATCTACCATTTTTTGTTTGCAACTTTGGACCTCAAGAGGTTTCCCTTCCCTTCCCTTCCCTGTTCCCTCTTTTCTTAATTCGATATTCTGTATGTTGCACCTTGAACCAGCACACAGGGCTATTTCTCCAATGTACAATAAAAGAATTGTTCCTGTGTCTCAATCCTCTCTTTTCTCTGCTTTGCTTCTGGGGGACTCGCTGTTTGCTGGGTGGGGGATGGTGGCTTTGGTCTGTGACACAAAAGGGCAATGTGGGGGGCACTGTGGATGGGAGGAAAGATGGGCTAGACTAGCAAGGCCATCTCTGAAGGGCAAGTTCATTCAATTTTGGATTTGCATGCTGGAGTCTTTCTGCCTCCCCGAGCTTTCTGCCATCCTTGATGGGGAAAGGAGAGGGGGGATGATGTGCTGGGAAGTGGTAAGTCTTATTAAGAGCAATACTTGAAGGCTGGCATGCTTGGATTCAAATCCCAGCTCTTTGAGTTCCTAGCTCTGTGGACTTAAACAAATCCCCCCCCACACCCGACTTAAACAAATTTTAAAGTTGTTTAGCCTCAATTTCCTAATCTGTAAAATGGGGACAACTCAGCCCCTGCCTTACAGGGTTATTGGGAGGATTAACACACCACTAGGCATACATTGGACACTCAGTATCAGGCCATTATATGCCCATTTAATCCTTCACTTAGAGCTACCTGGTCTCAAAGGCAGGGCTGAAGATGAGCTATGTACTTCACTTACCCTTCATGTTCTGGAGCTCACAGGTCATTGCTGGAGGAATGAGCCCCTTTTTCAGGGGCAGGAGAGGTCACTCAGTCACTTCCACTCAGCTGCCTTCCACCAATTACCACTAGCAAGGCTTGTTATAAAAAAAAACAACAAAAAACTCAGCCCTTTGTTAGGCATGGGGCAGTCAGTGGTGGCAGAACAGGTCCCTAGGGAGTTTGGGAGGAAGATTTTGACTGAAGATAGGCCAGAAGAGGTTTTTCTCTGGGGCTGTTATGCATCCAGAAACCCCAGTGCCAGGAGCTTTTAATATGTTTGTTGTAAAACTGTCAGCCAGGGAGTCACAACACAGCTCACAGTGACAGGAGCCTGAGTGTGACTCAGACATCAGGTAAGAGGGCTCAGGAAGTGGGGGGTGGGGGGAAGAGGGGCTCCAAAGGTTTATTGGGGGGGGGGATGATGTCTCATCTTCCTTCCCTGGCATCAGAGGCCTCAAAACTTTGGGCGATCCCAGCAGAAAGCTCTGCAGAGCAGTCATTATTAGGCACGTGGGAGGGCAGGGTGGAGCTGGTGGGGTGCAGGAGGACTGGGAATTCCAGCTTGATTTTCCCAGAGGCAGGACCCTCTTCCAGAACCTGGCCCTTCCCCACCACCACCACCTGGGGACTCCCAGTGCCTTGGAGCTGATGGGCACCCTGGAGCTGGGCCATCCCCTGTGCTTTCCCACTGAGTAGGCTGAGAGGGCCCAGCAGGGAGTGTGGGGGGGCCCACCTTCTGCTCAGACATCAATCTGCCAAGAGGAACAGGAGCCTCATGAAAAGGCTCTTTCAGCAGGAACGTTTCTGTCCGTAGCCAGGAGTAATTGGCACTTACCTGATCAAAGCCCTGTGCAAATTACAGGTGCTTCCCCTCCCAGCAACCCTGGAAATCCAGAGAGTCATTCTCAGTAGGTGAGGAAGTTGAAGGCTCAGAAAGGCTGGAAGGATCATTGCAGTGTTTGTATTAATTGAGCTCTTACTGTATGCCAGGCTCACAATAGCCCCAAGAAATAGGTACTATTAATACATTGATTTTTGTGCAGGAGAAACCAGGACTTAGAAAGGTGAGGTATCTTGTTTAGGGTGACAAGTAAGTCACTGAGGCAGCACTCGAACCCGGAGCCCATGTTCCAGAAGGACATTACAGAATCATTTGACCCCAGATCCAGGCTCAGTCCCAGCTGAGCGGCCATTGTCCTTCAGCTTCAAATGCCCTTTGTTGGTTTGTTGCTTTGAGGCTGTCCACTGTGTCTGGGGTCAGAATGGGGGCAGGGCCTGCATGCAGTCAGCTAAGGCCCTGGAGCTGCCCTCTGCTGGGAAGGGGGAGTGCCCAGCCCTCAGTCCAAGGCCCCAGATCCATTTTAATGAGTGATGTATTAAAACGTTCCTGCCGAGGCCACCCTGTCAGCAAAGGCCAAGTCCTCTACTTAGAAAGACAGAGTCTGCCTTTCCCAAGGACTCCATTCAGCAAAAGGGAATATAAATCTTTTAAATATACCAGAACATCACGTAAACATTTGTCAAGAGGGCACTTTGGGGATAGGGAAGATATCAAATTATACCAAGTACAGGATGTGTTTGAAGTATCTGGTTAGATAGCAATAAATATGGAAAAGGCTATTACAAGGCCAATGGGGGGCAGGGGGTGTCAAAAAGCCTCCAAGCCTCAATCGATTGTGCCAGGCCTGCATTTTCAAACTTAACTAATTGAATGCTTGTAATAAGCAGACATCTCCCTGGATTCTGCTCCCGTGGCCTGTCCAGGCCGATAGCCTGAAGCAATATCAAAAAGCACTTCTAAGCGGAAAATTGGCAAATTAAGTTTTAAAAGAGAGACTTGAGAATTACTGCTGTTGGGTGGCCACAGATGAAGGAATGAGTGAGGGCGGCAGCCTCTGCAGAGAGTAAGCAGGGGATTCCAGGCTCTTAGGCCTGGAGGGACGCTCTGGCCTAGGTGGAGGGGATAGACATTAAGGTGACTGGTGCATGGGTTTGGGACGCAGATGACTTGGATTTGAAGCTAGTCTTGGATACTTTCTGGTTGTGAATAGGGCATTTCTCAAGCCCTTTGGGCCTCTGTTTCTTTCTTCTATAAGATGGAGATGATGACATTTCTCGCAAAAGATTAGATGGGAATCCCATCCTCCTTTTCAGCACGGGGTCTGGTGCATAATAAATGGTAGCCATCAGTATGAACATACATGAAGTGCCTACTATGTGCCAGGCAATAAACTTTTAAGACCTAGTTCTTATTTCATGAGGATTCTTTGCAGGTAGCTTTTGGCAGCTACCACTTCCTAAAGTGGAAGCATTTGGGGGCAGAAAAGGTGGGGGTTTGGGTGAGGAGATGGGGAATGGTTGGGGGGGTGTCAGCCTGCCTCTCATATCTCCATCAGCTCCCTAAAACCACCAATAAACGTAATCCTAATTAAATTCATGTGCTTTCTTCCCAAAGGCAGTGTCAGGAAGAGTCTCCTACACTTTTCTACCCAGATTGCCTGAGTTTCCCTACTTAAATGGAGACTAGGGGGTACTGACTCCTTGCCCTGGGAAGGGGAAGGAAGGGCTTGGCTTTCTGCTCGGATCACTCCCTTCAACTCCTCAAATTTTATTCATGTGACAAATATCAATTTATTTTATTTATTTATTTATTTATTTATTGAGACAGAGCCTCAAGCTGTCACCCTGGATAGAGTGCTATGGCATCACAGCTCACCACAACCTCCAATTCCTGTGAGTCTCAAGTGAGTCTCTTGCCTCTGCCTCCCAAGTCGCTGGGACCACAGGCG
>CAUYON010123721.1:0-31369 GCA_963573935.1 Arctocebus calabarensis | reverse complement strand
TGGCTACAACCAAAAACAAAAATGGCCGGGCGTTGTGGCGGATGCCTGAAGTCCCAGCTAATTGGGAGGCCGAGGCAGGAGACTCGCTTGAGCCCAGGAATTGGAGGTTGCTGTGAGCTGTAATGCCATGACACTCTACCCAGGGTGACAGCTTGAGGCTCTGTCTCAAAAAAAAAAAAAAAATGCATGTGTTGTCTTCCAGGTCTTCAGATGGAAAGTCTGGAAAGGCACCACTGAGTTCTCTGCTCAGGACCTCCTGAGGCTGAAATCCCCAAGTCAGCTTCTTGCATTTCCATCCACAGTCATGCCACCTGGCCAAGCTCACTAGAGACATGGGCAGATTTTCTTTCCTTATGGTTGGAGAGCTGATCCATCTTTCAGAGCTGCCATAGGCCACCTCATTCATTGTCATAGGCATTTTCCATTGCTGAAGGACTTAACAGGGCAACAATTCTATCTCACCCTCTGATTCTCTGCCTCCATCTTCACTAACAAAGGCAGAAAGTTCTCCCACTGGAGGAGTTCTGTGAGTCCATCTGGCACATGCACCCATCTTTCTGACTGGAAATCATCAGAACCATGTGACATGAGAAGAGTGATGTCCATTTAATGAAGAAGTTCTGGAAATTTGGGTGGGGCACATTTGGAGGTCATTTTAGAAATACTGCCTTCCTCATTGCAACCTCTGGAACATAGAAGTTGAATTTCATGTCCATCACAATGGCAAAATGCATCTACCCTTCCCAAAGGCCTTAACTCTCAAGTATAACAACATGAAAGCCAATGAATGTCCAGTACATATGACCAAGTTAAGTCCAAAATCCATCTAAATCCTAGATATCAAGTGCACCTGAGGTACATGAGGATGAAGATATTTTGTACCTCGCAATTCCTGGGAAGTCGCCTTCCATCTGTAGACGTGTGAAACTAAAGACTCAACATAGCTGCTCCAAGATGCAGTGCTGGGACAGACATACGGTAATTATTATAGAGATTCTTGTTTGAAAAGTGGGAACCTGGGAAGTATACAGAAGTCACTGACCCTATAAAGTTTTGAAATTGAGCTAGGCATAGCCCAGCAGGAGTTTCATGCTTACTGTCAAATCCTGGGCTAATCTGTGACATCATGCTCTGCCCCTAGCATATTGGATCTGCATTTGTTTCATGTTCTTTGAAATCATTACCTTTTCCTTTCTTCTCTCACTCTGTTGGTCTTCCTCCTCATCCTCAAGGCAACATAGTCAACTTCATCACTTGGGAAATATTTACCACCCAAATTGGTCAAACATTGCCCTTGTCATGGTCTGACTGTCTTCCATGGGGTGTAGTCTGCCCTCGTGACCTCAGGTTCCTCTGCATCCTCTGTCCTGACTGGATTTCTGTCAAGCATGACTGATGCTGGCTCACCTGGATAATTTAGGAGAAAGTCTAGGACTGCCGAGACACAATCCTCCTCAGCTCCCAGGACACAACTCACATCTGCCCTCCAGGTCCTCTCCAAGTCAACACTGGCGTGGACATCCAAGAAAATTGGCGGTGTCGGTAGCTACGGACTACTTCATGGCCTTCTGGAGGTACCATGAGGCAAACTTAGCAGGAATCATAAGTCTATGCCTGCCAGAAATGCTATGTTATGCTTCACTCTTTCTGATACATTAAATGGTTCCCATACTTCACTAATTTTTCATCACATGAAAATACATTAAATAATGAGTCCATTTCTATAATTTCAGTAGCTCTTATTTTATTCTTACATTTAACATGAAAATGAATGTAGCAAGGAATAAAGCAATTTCCATGTTTATAGGGAAATGTGGGGAAACTAGTCCTAAAATGAGGATTTGTGATATTCAGATGGTGGATGTACAGAGTGATTTCTTCCCTCACAGACACAGAAACTTATGACACCCCTTGTTTTCCTCCTCTGTGCATCCTCTCCAATTCTGTAGAATTTCATATCTGCACATATGTACGAAGCTGGATTCTAAGTGAGATGAGCTCAGCAAGCACAGTTACTGACTCCTATGCTAGTTGAACTGGGCATCAGAGGAAGGTGCCCTGGTTCCCACTGAAAGGAGCTGAGAGTTGTCTGCTCTGAAGTGAGGCTGGGTGTTTGGAGGGTAGGAAATCAGTAGCTCACACCACAGACTCCTCTGCTAATGAAGAAGAGGCTGAGCAGGAACATAGACAGGTCTGGACTTCACAGCCCTTGTAGGTTCAGGTCAGCTTTATCTGGACAATGTCCTGCAGAGAGGGTCCTGGCTTCCAGTGTCCAATGTGATGGTGAGTATGGATCCTGCCCTGTTATTTGTTTCAGAGATGATATTTCAGTTATAGTACCAAGAAGAAAATCAGGGTAGCGAAAGACAGGAAACCCTTGCAGAGTGTCTGGTTGGGATGCGGATCCCTAAAATGGTCAAGATTTTGCTGAGGAAGTGCAGCTGTGGAGAATCCATGGATGAGTTGGGTTATAGTATCACATAATAAAGGTAATTGACTGCATTTTTATCAAGTGATGACTTCTAGAGCCTAAACATTCTCCAAGCATCCCAAATCAAGGCTATGTATACCAACTGACAAAGGGAACCATCACCTCTCTTGATGTCACTTGATTGGGAGGTTTTATAGGGAATACGTAAGGTGAGAAAACTACTCTATCCCTAGGGCCAAAGGATAACATTGATTGTATGTATCTCTAGGGCCAAGACATAGCATGGATTGTATAAGAGAAAGCAGAGTGGAACACATACTGGGGGTAAACTACACCATATGTACAGGCAGAGATGGCAGAGCTCTAAATGAACTGCTCAGAAACATTCCAGTTCAAAGGAGTATTTGGTGAATGTGGACCCAGTGACCTCGAGGTTTGACATACATCTCACCACAAATATCATCCATAGCATAACAGTTGGATGGTTTAAGGTGTCAGAGACACATGTTCAAAAGTGGCAGACCAATTGTGCTTCATCCTCTTTGACATGAGTGTTCAAGGTGCATGAGATCACATGTTACACCCTCAACTAAGTGGGGTCCACCTACTGGACTAGAGGATTCTGGGATACAGGGAGTCTTTCCATCTCAGACTCATAAGACCTGAGTGGGAATGGAAGCAAACAATGTGAGGAGGCTTGGGATTCCCTCTGCGTAGTCTGCCTGTCCCTCTCATATCAGCCTCACCTGCTGTCTCCAAACATGGCCGTGGTGGAACCTCATCACCCAAACTCAGAAATTGATCTTTCCTTGTTGTCAGGGAAACACAACATCAGGGTGACAGTGTCAGGTCAGGTCAGTTCATATATATTGATGGAACAACTTCCATGGACCTGCTCTTGATCTTGTTCTGTGCAGTATGGGGAAGAAATGACCGAACACCTAAAAGATGCCATCAGGTTGACATGTCCTGCCAGCATAGATGATCATGTCTGTGACAGGTGGTAAAGAGAACATAAGGTGTACAATGAAATCCTCTAGTAACAACTACGAAATATAATGCTTAGTGACTGTAAATAAAAACCCAATGCAGCCGCCATATATGGAGGACATAGGTGGCAGGGAAATCTGGGGTAATGTAGGTGTAAGGAGGAACACATAGCTGCCCCCATGAGAGAACAGGACCCAACACAAAACTAGAACATAGCCAGACACTGAGACAGGACAGAGGCAGATGGAAATCTAAGTGTTTTGTTCTGAGAGTGGGAGGTGTGAAGGAAGAAGCAGAGAGGAAAGGCATGAGAGATGCACACTGGACATTACAGAGTTTCACAGTATTCAGTTCAGGAAATAACCTAAGATCTGTTTTTATGGTAAGGGCATTCTGAGGTGACTACTTAGCGACCTCAAAGAAAATAAAACTGGTGAGGAAAAGAACCACTGAGATATTTTCACATATGTATGTGGAGGAACATAGGAAACAGGCTGAGCTTTTCTTCGATAGGGCTGGGTGGTGTTAGTGCACAGGCTGTATCACTCTGCACCATGGCTGACCTGGGATGTCCCCATCAGGGGTGACCTTCATAATGGACCATGTTTTAAACATGCTGACCATGTTTATCAGCATAGGCAAGGCAACTGAAAGGCAGGGGCTCCTGAGGTTCAGTGACACCTCCACCTTCTAATTCTGTTAAGGCAACCCCAGGCTGTTATCTGAAGGCTGGGCTCTGCCTAATTCACTTTACGCGGAACGTGAGCTGGTGGTGACACCTAGCACTGAGGTCTAGGAACGTGGTACAAATTTTGTTCAATGGAGTAGAGGCTCTTCATCAAATTGTCCCCAACAGTAAGTTAAGAGTGAGATGTTTTTCATCCCTCAGTCCTGTTGAAAACTGTTGGATTTCTCTAGTTTTTCACCCATCCAGTGCTTGGGTTTCTTCTTCCTAGTCACAGGCAGTGCCTCTACTGTCCATCCTCCACATGATCCCCCTGCATGGAGGCAGAGGACAGAGGTCAGCACTGGGGACCACATAAAGGAGCTGTGGGCCCAGCTGGCTGAGAGAAAGCAGCAGGTGCTGGACCTGAGAGTAGAGGCTAGCCATCTCTGAGTCCACTACCTTTTCCCTGGCTAATGAGCTAAAGCGACACATAAGTCCTGTGCAGTCACAGTCCTCAATGCAAGGTCTCTGTGTCGTCTACCCGAGAAAATTGACAGGGAGTGGACTTCATTCTTCCCTTCCCCTTATCCAATTTCATCCTGAATATTTTGCTGGAAAGGGACAAATATGTGTTTGAACTTCATTTTCCCTGAGGATGGAAAACTAAGGCAGAAGGATTTCACCCTGGTTCCACATGAGGAGCAGCAGGGACTCAGGTCACAATCTCAATTTTGTTCCCACAGCAGGCTCGGGCATACCTGTTATATTGAGGCATAAGCTGAACTTTTGTGTGGAGGGTCCTCTATGTACTGTGTCCAATCCCACAGTCATGTAGCATCCCTGGTGTTCTGAATTTCTGAGACTGACAGATTTCAATTCAATTCAAGCTTCTGTTGAGGCCCAGTAGGAGAGCACTGTGCTGTGTCCCCAGAGGAAGGTGGTGACAGGACACAACCCTAGCTCTAAAGGAGCTTCCTGAGGAGCATGCTCCCCAAAAATGCAATGGATCCTGAGTGACTCCATGGAGAAGTACAACCCTGTGGGAGGGATCCTGTCTCCTAGAAGACTAGTTCTTGTGTAAGTCATTTGAAACATGCCTGGCAGGGACATGGTTCTTCTGGACATATCATGGAACCTCTCCCACAACTGTATGTCTCTTGAGCCAGGGAATCTTCAGGGACACAGAACAACCAGCTGGTGCAGGTTCCCCTTGAGGGGTTGAGCCAGGCGACGTGTAACCCACGTGATAACAGGGCCAAGGAGGAGAGGATTAGCCCTGTGACTCAGCATGGGCCAGGAAGTCCCTTCCCCTGGTCCTATTGGCCACTGTCAGCCCTTGTCCTCATTGTGAAGAGAAGCTATAATGACTGAGTGTTCGTGGGAACAGGTCACATGCACAACAGCATGGTCAGAAAAACTTTCATTCTCTTAGACTGAATTGACATCATCTTCCTACAATTTATTTTCCATTAAAGCACTGGGCTTTTTTTTTTTTTTTTTTTTTTTTTAATCACAAGCTCTGAACAGGAAAAGTGAAAATTGTAAAGTGTAGAGAAGGGTTTTAGGAAAGGACAAACTGAATTTTATCACCCATCCTTGTTGTCATCATATGAGGATATGAAGTGATTGTGAAGTGGAAAGAGAAGAAGGAACAGGGCTGAGACCTGGGTGAAGTCAGAGGATGGAGAGCAGGGACCCTGGGAATGTCTCTGGCTCTAGTGGAAGTTGTTGATCTTCTCTGTGCCTCAGTTTCCCTCTATTTATAAGGTGTTTTCCCAAACCCATTTATTTGGTTGTTACGTGCACAAGAGTTAATGGTCTCACATCAGGGCTTCCAGGAGTGCACACTCAGAGTGCAGAGTCTAAGTCATTTAACTTAGGCCTCCCCAGGGTTTAGGAATTTTTCTCCCAGGTCCTTGTAGTCTAATGACTTAAATTTTTAACACCAGTGTATCCAGGTAAGTACATTCATCTTTGGGATACTTGTCTGCTCTATAGTTGCCTGCATAAGGGACCCTTGGTCCTGTTGTCCTCAGGCCTCTCATGCTGTGCAGGAATCACTCCTCATGCCTGAGTGCTAAATACTTCAGAGGATGCTTGACATGGTGTAGTGGTCCCTGACTCAGGGTCAGACCTTAGGGGTTGTCAATTCTCACTCTCCTAAATCTCAACTCAAGCATTTTTTCAGGTGACTTTGAGTGGATTTAAGCTTCTCTTCCCTCATGGTTCAAAAGGGGCTGGCCATGGGTTTGTGAAATTGAGAAATAAAGGTGTGGAAATCCCCCTACAGATCCCGGTACTGCAAACAATTTTGTCCTGGAGACAGACCCTGTGTCCTCCCTAGTAGTGGTAACAGCAGCATGTCAATCTTCCACTGATGCAGGTGTGCCTATCTTTCTTCAGAATGTAAGAAATTCAAGGAATTCCTGGAGGCTATGCTTGGGGAGAAGGTAGATGTGGAAGAGGAAAAGCAGGCAGAGGACTCAGCTCTCACTGCCCGGCTCAGGTGAGGGGCCATGTGTGGGCGGCAGGGGAAAGTTGTGGGAGTCCCTGAAGTGGGTGTCTGAGCTAGGGCAGGTCAAAGTTCCCCTGAGCGGGGGTTGAGCAGGATGGGCACAGTAGGCACATGGTGAACAGACAGTAATGAAACAAGTTAGCAAAACAATCAGCCTAAAATTGTTGCTCAGAAACATGTTTTCTCTTTTCAAATAATGATTATGAAGGAATATTTACAGAACAAAATATTAAAGAAGGCAGGTGGCACCTGTGGCTCAGTGAGTAGGGCACCTGCCCCTTACCGAGAGTGGCAGGTTCAAACCCAGGCCCGGAGTTTGAGCAACAAAAAAATAACCAGGGGTCATGGCAGGCACCTGTAGTCCCAGCTACTTGGGAGGCTGAGACAAGAGAATTGCCTAAGCCCAGGAGTTGGAGGTTGCTGTGAGTTGCCAGGGCACACTACCAAGTGCAATAGCGTGTTACTTTGTCTCTACAAAAAAATTAAAAAATAATAATTAATTAATTAAAGAAGGCTAGTGAATAACTCAGCAGCACTTAGTATAGTCAAAATGCTCATTTATAGGATAGAGCCCAGATTTCCAAGCCCAGATTTCACTCTGCGTACTGTGTCCATGGAACCCAACTGTACTTGTACACCTTCCATTCACACAAAACTCACCATGTTGCATGTTCACCATCCTATTCACATTGAGCTTAAGTCACCTCTGCACTGAAGGTGGCTTCTCATTATGTTCCTGGGAGAATATTGTCTCCTTGGTCTTGTCACCTGTGTTCTTTCATGCTACAAATCAACCTCACCTGGGCCTGGCCATACATCTTTGTGAGGCTGGGTATCCAGTCCAACCACGGAGGAAATATCCAGGACCCTAATGGCAGGTCCCCCAAAATGTGCCAGGATTGCATTTGGAAGGCTTCCTGGGATGTTTCCACTGAAATCTCTGCCAGAGCCCATATTACATATTGTTCCTGGGACCCTTTTATAATGTCCTTTGGCTCTGCCCACAGATAAGCTTAAATGGTCATTGAACATCAGGCCCAAGAGCTGGCCCAGCTGAGGCAGAAATTAGAAAAGGGCAGAGAGGTGTCCTTTCTACTGAAGACCCTCCTCTCTGAAGATGACACTGAGAGCAGCCAGGGGCAGGGCCTCCGTTTTCTGCTGGCTATGGGGCGCAGGATGGCAGAAAGTCTTGCCGGCTTGCTCAGCCCAGGTAAGGCAGTCACAGGCCCTCATCACTCAGAGCCATTGTAAAGTGTCTGGATCACAAGGCATTCCACTCTCAATGTGACTCTTTAACCATCTGTCCAAGTTTGTAGGTCACATTTGAGGTCATGACAGGATCAGGGCTGGTCAGTGGCTATAAAGGACAGAAATGGTCGGGGTGAGCTCCTAATGTCCCAACTCAGACCTTCCTCCTCAGGCACCATGACCTGGGAGTGAGGACACAGCCTTCTTTCTCCTGCTGTCAGGGTACAGCAGGAGGGTATGACAGGTCACCTTGGTAGGGGGATAGCAGTCCTGGCCTAGAAATGACAAGTTTGATCCTCTGGCCTGATCTGAATGCTGTCTTTATAGCCTGGGAAGCTGTGATGGGTATATCCTAGATGAATGTCTGAGTCCTTATCTGTAAAATTGAATCACATGTAGCAGGATCACAATGTGTGGGAATGGAATATTCATGAATGCACCTCAGTGAAGACAAAGGGACCTCATGGAATAGCAGCCAGTGCTGGGAACATTTCCTAACTCTAGAAGAGCTCCTGAGGCAATTTCCCATACTATAGTCACAACATATAGTCTTTTTTTTTGTTTTTGTTTTTGAGACAGAGTTTCACTTATTAACCCTCGGTAGAGTGCTGTGCTGTCACAGCTCACAGCAACCTCCAAATCCTTGGGTGATTCTCTTGCCTCAGCTTCCCGAGTTTAGCTGGGACCACAGGCACCCGCCACAATGACCAGCTATGTTTTTGTTGCAGTTTGGCTGGAGCTGGGTTTGAACCCACCATCTTCTGTATATGGGGCCGGCGCCCTATCCGCTGAGCTACAGGCTCCACGGAAGTTTGTTAATTTGTTATGGTTGAGGAGTTAATAGTGATGAGTTATTATTTGAAATATGGTAATTTTTACTTAATATTTAGGTCTATGATCCATATAGATATGGACTTAGATACACACACACACGTGCATTTTTTGAGACAAAGTCTCACTCTGTGTTAATGCATAGAGGGTGTGGCATCATACCTCACAGCAACTTCACTTCAATCTCTTGGGCTTGAGCAATTCTCTTGACTCAGCCTTACTAGTACCTGGGACTATAGGCATTCACCACCACACCTAGCTAGTTTTTCTCAATTTTTTTGTTTGCTTCTTATTAGATACAGGGTCTCAGTCTTGCTATAGCTAGTCTCTGACCCTTGAGCTCGAGCAATGCACTCACCTTGGCTCCAAAAGGCCTAGGATTACAGGTACGAGCCACCATCCCCATCCATGTCTCTGATCCATTTTGATGTAAGTTATAGGAAAAGTGTGAATCTGTGTCTAAATTAATTTCTTGCATGGACGGTTCCCTTGTTCCACCATCATTTGTTTGAAAGATGAACTTTTGTTCATGACTAGCCTTCATGCCTTTGGAAAAGATCAATTGACTCTGTCTGTGTGCCTCTACTTGTGGGCTCTCTGTTCCATTGATTTGATGGTCTGTTCTATCACTTGTCCACCTTGTCTTGACTACTGTAGCTACATGGCAAATCTTATATGGGGTATGATGAGTCTTTTGTCATTTTTGCCCTTGTTACTGTGCATATAACTTTCACAATTCATGTGTTGATATCTGCAATATGACTTCTGGCAATATGACAAGATTGCACTCACTCTGTAGATCAAGTGAAGAAAAACTGACCTCTTGTCAATGTTGAGGCTCCATAACCACCCACATGGGCATAGATTGTTTTTGAGTTTCAGCAGAGTTTTGTGGTTTTCCTCACATCTTCTTGTAAATATTTTACCAGGTCCTACTTAACAATATCATTTCCATGCTCATTTAAATGGCACTGTGTGTTCATTTCAAATCCCCATTGTTATTTGTTGAAATCTGAGTAATCAACTGATTGTGTATATTAACTCTGTATCCAGCAACCTTGATGCAAATGGGTGGATTATTCCAAAAGTTGTTTTTGTTGCTCTCTTTGTTGATTCTTTGGGATTTTTTACAGTGATGTTACTTTTGATCTCCTCACTTTGTCTTTTGAAAGTATCCAGACTTTTCAGTATGATGTTCAATAGCAGTGGTGAGAGTAGATGGCCTTCCTATGTTCCTGACGTTTGGGGGACAGCGCACAGATTCTCACCAGTGAGCCTGGTGTTACACATTTCAGTTGATACCTGTATTGTGTTGAGGACTTTTCTTGTATTTCTACTTTGTTGAGACTTTTTACAGTGAGGAAGTATTGGATTTTGTCAAATGCTGTTTCTCTAAGTATGTGTATGAGGAAATGAATTCCTTCTCTAGTGAGTGGATATAGTAGATTCTTTGAATTTCGAATGTTGCACCACCTTTGTCTATGAGGTTTGTGAGGTGTGATTGTTTTGTGGTGATGTGAAATTCTTTTCATACATAGTTGGATTCCATTTGGTAAGATTTTACTGAGAATTTCTGCTCCTATATACTGGCCTAGAATATTCCTTTGTTATATTTTTTGTTAGTATTAGTGTAATATTCCTCTGATAATATCAATTAGGAAGTCTTCCTTTTTATTTTTTACTATCATTTTATGCCTAAAGATATACAGTAAAAGTCACCATGTCATTTCTCAGGAGAGCAGTTTGTGTCTCCTCTTCTTTTTTCTTTGTATCTTTAATAAAGGTTTAAGAATTGCACTGATCTCTTAAGGAACCACCTTTTGGTTTTGTGATTTTGTGTACTGATGTCTTTGATTTTAATATGATTGAGTCTGCTGTATTTTTAATAATTTTGTATGACTCCTTGGGATTTGATTTGCTCTTACTTTTCAGCGTCCTATACAGGATGCCTATATGATCAATTTTAGATGACTTTTCTCTTCTATGACATGTATCCACTGTCATTTATATCCCTGTAAGCTCAGCTTTTGCTGTATCCCATGATTTTTGATTATTTGTGTTTTAATTTTTATTTAGTTTAAATAACTTAAAATGAATTCTAAGATTTCCTCATTGACCCAGTGGAAGTAATTTGTCTAATCTACAAATATTTGTGTATTTCCCAGCTATATGTCTGTTTCTGACTCCTAGTATTTTTCCACTGTATTCCAAGGGCATATCTGCTATGTTTTCTGTTTTAAATTTTGGAGGCCCCAAATGGTGTCTATCTTGGCAAAAATTTCATGTGAGCTTTGAAAGAATATGTGTTGTGGGGCGGTTCCTGGGGCTCAAAGGAGTAGGGTGCCAGCCCCATATGCCGGAGGTGGCCAGCTCAAACCCAGGCCTGGCCAAAAACTGCAAAAAAAAAAAAAAAAAAAAACAGAATATGTGTTGTGGTTTGAATAATACTGTACAACTCATTTCTTTCCTTCTATCCAGCTGATTGATGATTCTGTTCCGTTCAAATACATACTTACTGATTTTCCACTTTCTGAGTCTGTCAATCCCTTGATACAGTGGTGGTGAATTCTCCAACTGTCATAGAGATCTTTTGCACTTACTGTAATTCTGCTCTTTCCAAAAATATTTGGACATTCTTTTATGGGGGACCCACAGAAATATTTACTCTTATGTCTTCTTAGATATTTAATCCCCTTCCATTACGTAATAGTTCTAATTATCTCTGCAAATTGTTTTATTGATGTGAAATCTGCTGGGTCTGAAATTATTGCTACTAGAATATTCTTTCGATTAGTGTTAATATGGTATACCTTTCTTTATTTTTTTTTTTTAGTCTACCTCTGATATATTAATTAAAATGGGCTTCTTGAAGACAATATAAACTCTGTCTAATTTATCAATAGCAACATAGATCCTGTCTAATTTATCAATCATTTTTTGATTGGTATGTTTGGGCCATTAATGTAAGTTTTTGAAGTATAATTTGGTTAATATTTATCATATTTATAACTGTTTTCTATTTGTTCCTCTTTTCTGTTTTCTTATTGTTGATTTGTTTTTTACTCTTCACTCTTTTTCTTCCTTTTCTGGTTTCCTCAAATGGAATGAGAATTTTGTGTGATTGTATATTCTGTCATCTCCTGGCATGTTAGTTAAATATTTATTTACTTATATACTTATGGGTAGTAGTCACCCTGGGCATCACAATATTGACTTACATCTTATCTGAGCTATTTTTCAACTTACATTATGTTGCTTTAATGGTAAATTCACTTTATTTCTTTACCTACCTTTTTATTTTATTTATTTATTTATTTTTTTGAGACTGCATGCCACCATGTTGCCACTGGTAGAGTGCCACGGTGTCACATCTCACAGCAACCGCAAAGTCTTGGGCTTATGCGATTCTCTTGCCTCAGCCTCCCAAGTATCTGGGACTACAGGCTTCTGCCCGACCCCTACCTATTTTCTTATTGCAGTTGTCATTGTTATTTACCAGTCTCAGGCTGAACTCAAACCTTTCAGTCTCGGTTCATTTCTCTAGGGCCATAACCACTATACTAAAAGCACTGAGCCTAGTGACTCTGTTTATAATGGATTATTCTGAATTCTTCTCTCCCTTCCATAATAGTTTTGCTGTGATTTCATTTTACTTACCAGTCAAGTAGAATCCCTGAATACAGAATTTCTACCGTTATATAAAAAAGTGTTAATTGTTAGATCATTTAAAGTTAAGAAAAATAAAATATTTAATTTTACCTTCATCCAATATTATACATTTCCCTCTAAGCACAGATTGTACCTGTATCCCAACAATAAAGTTTCTGTACAAACCTACTTTTACTTTTCTGCCTAGGTAAGAATTTCAGTTATCATAGATTTTAGTTCTAATACCTTTTTTTCTTTTTTGCTCTCCCCTTTCTGATACTCAATTATGCACATTTTAGACTACAATAATTATTTCATAATTATTAAATATTTTTGGTTCCTATTCCTTTTTTTTCATTGTATTTTGTCTTTGAAAAATTGAATTAACATTTCCTCAAGCTCAAGGAAGATATCTTCAGAAATGTGTAGTTCACCGAGTCCATCAAGGTCATTTTCTATTTCTGTTGAAATGCTTTTATTTCTAGGATTTATTTTGAATTTATGCTCAAAGTTTCCATCCCTCTACTTCTCTGCCCACAAGGGAGCCCTACTGATGTATAGTTAGGTGTGGTAGAAGGGGAGACATTCCCTAGAGTGAGGGCCAAGGCTCAGTCTCTCACTGAGCTTGTGTCACTCAGCTGTGACCTTCAGAAGTCAGGATTTTCTTCCCACCTATTCTGCTTGGAAGATTGAAGGAGATTCGAAGACTGCAGTTGGGTGTTCTCCTCCCTGCATGTCTCTTAGGGTCTTGTAAAGTCACAGGGGGTCAAGGTCACCTGCAATCTTTTGTTCTGAGAGCAGGACTTGTGAGCAAAACAGCATGCTCTTGGGACATTTCAAAATTGATAATACCACATTCCTACCACTGGAGAAATTAGTAGATTTTTCTCTAATTTCCAATTTGAGAAAATGGTTGGTTTCAGGTGGTAAATGCCCCATATGTTTGGATACTTATATGACTGTATCTTTTTGTTTTATTTCTCAAATACCTGAAGACTGATCCTTCAGCAATTAGTCAATTACACCTTAGGATGAAATATGGTCCATGTCTTTACGAGTGCTGGTCGTCCCACCTAAGAAGTTGGTATTTTCTGTGTTCACCTGTCACCACATCCAGTGTGTATAGCAGGTGACCCCATGAACTCATTTGCTATGAAGGATGTAAGAATTGTTTTTGTCTTGTTTATTCAGGCTTTTCCTTGTGGCGAGGGCAGGAGTGATGACTTCTGAAATTCTGATATCATATGAAAAATACTAAGATCCCTCCATGTGTTTTGTACAAAGAAAGATACAGTAATTTTTAAACATCTTAGGTGTCTTTCCTACCATGGTCACAAACAAACTTTAAGCACCTATAGTCACAGCTACTTGGGAGGGTGAGGCTAGAGAATTCCTTGAGTGCAAGAGTTTAAGGTTGCCATGTGCTATGATGCCAGGGCACTCTATCAATGGTGAGAAGATGAGACTTTGTTTCAATTAATAAATAAAAATAAGTTTTACAAAAGATAAATGTTGCAGTTGTGGAAAGAGAGAGATGGACGAGTTTATTGTGTCTGTCAAACATGGTATTTTAGAAATTTAGCTTCCATTTATGTAACTGTGCGAGGATTTTGATGTACCGCATCAGACAAAATTTACCTGGTGAATCAGAAAATACATCAGGACAATTACTGAAATACAAAATAGGAGACATGTGCTGTAGTCCCATCAGGGAGTCCTGACATCATACACAGGACTTTATGTCTCTCTGCCCAGATAAATCACTGTGTTTCTAGGGAGTGATATGGAGCGACTCAATGTCTGACTGGATGAAGATGAGGAGGACAAGAAGGAAGAAGATTCCCCGGCCCTGAGGTACCAATACATGAGCAGGGCCTGGACGAGGATGGGTAACATATAAGGAGGGGCTGCACTGAACACTCCCAGAAGTCCAAAGTAGCCACAGAATCCCACGCATATGTCCATGCCAACTACTTGTTCCTTGATGATTTTCACTCAACTTATGGAAAACTGCTTCTTTTAATGAGATTGTTAATTACCTTCAAGGGCCTTCTCAGTAACTAAGGAGAAGAAATCAGACTTAGAGATTTTTGAAGTCTCACCATCTACGCCTTTGTGGCTGCTCTCAGGAACAACTGCTGTCTGCATATTGGGTGGATGGGATTTTAGAGCCAGGACTGTAACCACACAAAAATACCCGTGTCATGTCATCACATGGGTAGACAGAGTCCAGGACGTTCCAAGAGCTCTTGATTAGACAATGTTGGAAGCCTATGTCCACTTTGCTGCTATGGGAATGCTCAACACTGTCTCTGCAGGAGGTTGACCCCCTCTCTGATGCTCTGAGTGTGCTGGCAATCAACTGTACCACAGAGGACAGTTGTTTCCCCTTCTTCACCAGCCCCTTGTCTGGCCAGTGCACTGAGCACTGGCTCCTCTGTCATTTCCCCCCTTGAAATGCCCAATCCATCCCACATTAAAGAAGGATCTTTTTTCTTTTTCTTTGAAGGCATGTCCCTGCTATCTGTGACTGTCCTGAATGCCTCTACTCAGGGTGTTCTGGGCACTTATGGTCCCATCTCTGTGGGCTGAATTGTGTTCTTTATCCCTCTAGGCTGAATATGGAAACCCAAGAAAAGGAGGAGGTGGGTGGAGTCCTGCAGGACTCACCGGATGAAGGCCACCTGGCTTCTCCCTGTCACCAGCACCTGTCTGACTTCCAGCAGCCTCCCTGCTTGAGTGCCGCCCTGTGTAAGGAGAAGGATGACTTCTGTTCTCTGGATGTAGCTAGTGAATGCTCCCATTAACTGAGAAGACATTTCCAATTGTCCTGCAGGTGACTCTGCCCATGTTGGGCTGTAAAAGCAGAATCATGGAGGTGAACTGAGGAAACTGTAACTAATCAGGGTTACCAGTGGTGCAGGTGCACAGCAGGGTGGGCACAAGCCTGTTCTCTACAGATGGAATGTCTGACCTCTCCTGATTTGTACTCTAAGTGTTGATGGTAAACAGGGTTCTCTGAGCAGTAGGCATTGTCTGAGGAGGTGGACACTCTTCCTTTTTATTTGCAGACACTGATTGATGGTTCCTCAATTCCAGGCCACAATTTCCCTCTTCTGTATTTTCACATGACCATGGTAAAGGACCCCCAGAACATAAACACCTCTGGAATGAGTCTGGGATTGTCTCTAAATACATAGCAGGGACCTTGGCACTCTCCTCTTCTTTGAATGAAAACTGTCCTGTTCCCTAAATAGCCCTGAAGTTCTTTCCCAGTTGTAGGAACTGCACATCATCTGGTCTCAGTGTCTGACCACATCTGTACTGAAAACTGCCACAGTGTCTGGTGAATAACAACTGAATCCTGTAGCAACCTTTCTAGAAAGCAAATAGGAAAGCTCTTTCTGCTCACTAGGAAAAAATATATTTGAATATTTGCCCAGACTTAGGACAGGGGTCTTTGTGACACTGATGAACAAGTTCAGGGACAGTCTGCTCAGGGCCTTGGGACAGGAAGCCTGGACACATTTGAGAAGTCACACTCTGAGGCTTCCTTGGATGTTTCCCTGGAATACTGTTCTCACTCCAGGAATACATTCTCCGTGTGGTGCCTAGGCCCTGGGTTTGTAATGTCCCATGAGCCAGGTGTGTATTGTGACTGGTCCTGTCTGACTTATTTGCAGAAACTCACAGTGATGAGGAGGATAAGGAAGGAGAAGAGCCTATAGTGTCCAGGTAAGTGTGACTTCCCCATGGGCCGTGAGCACCATGGCTCCATCTGGAGATGTCCGATCCAGGGAGACGTTCACCTCACCATCCTGCCTCACACCCACCATGTGGGTGGATTTGGGGGTCTTATGTTGTGTCCACTGCCCACTGATTCCTCTCGTTGAATAACATGGAATCATGTGTCTCAGAAGGAATCAAACAGTGTCTGCCAGTGGGGAGGCAGTGTGTTTCTCTTTAGGGTTGTCCTAGCTCACTGGCACGGATTTCATACCAAGAGATGTCACTAGAAGACAGAAATCAAAGACTGCATCTCATTTCAGCACACTGAGAGAACGAGGCCTAGAGGGAACATGGTCTCCTGCAGTCACGACACCGCAGGTGGTTTGTTTACGGCCATCCTGCATGTGCAGTGGGACCAACTGCATGAGCCACAGCCAGTGTTTACTGGTTCTCACTGTGCTGCATGTTATCACAGAAACATGAAGGGGACAGGAGTGTGCTTCCTGGTCACCCGGCCATGTGGCCAGTGTTCCACCCTCCAGCCAGCCTCACTTACCTCTGTTCTAGTATAGCTGTTTCCCTCTCCCGATTAAAGGGCTGGTCTATGGCCCTGGGGCCCTCTGCCCTGGTCTTCAATGCAGGACCAGCTGGGGTGTTGTTAGGTGCGACCTCTCTGACCTTAATATTTTGTCCTCCACCCCCAGGCTCAGCAGGGAGATGGGAGACCTGGGTCCCATCCTGCAAATCTCACTGGGTGAGCAGCCTGAGACTGTCCCCGGTGATTGCAATTTGTTTGCTTCCTTCCACCCTCTCAACACTGCTGCCCTCATGCCACATAAGGGGGAGGTCAGCTCTCCCCTGGGTCCAGTCAGCAAGTCCTTCTTACTGGTAGGTAAGTCAGAGTCCCATCCCAGTTATCCTCTACATGCTCTGGGCCCCACACCTGTGCCATGTAGAGAGTGTCAGCAGGACCTGGAGTCCTACATGACTGGAATGTTAATGGAGGCCTGAGTGTTAAGCCTAGTACTTGGGACCCCTGGTAACTCTGCTCTCTCCCCAGTATCAGACCACATTCCTCACCCAAGGATTCACTGGCAAGGTCAGAGTTGGCCACACAGAGTTGATCAGGGTGGGAAGGTTTAAGAAATTATAGGACAGGAATACAGGGAAAGGGGAAAGGGAGGGGAGGGGAGGGGAGGGGAGGGGGGAGGATGGGTGGAGGGAGGGCAATTAGTGGGAACACACCTACGGTGCATCTTAGCAGGGTACTGGTGAAACTTATTAAAGGCAGAGTATCAATGTCTTTATATGGTGATCAAGAAAATGCCATGAAGGCTATCTGTAAGAGTACGATCAAAATATTTCTGAATGTATATGAATCGTGCCCTATGATTGCACCAATGTACACAATTATGATTCAATAAAATTATAAAAAAAAAAAAGAAGAGGTATTACATGGTTAGCATCATGGGCCACTGAAGTTCCATTTTGATATTTTACTGCAAATTTCACACAACAATGACACTGAATTCAACAAATATTAGATGCAGATTTGTGACATTCTCAAAACAAAATTCATGATTTTGCATTGACCTGATTGGCTATCCATTTGCTTATACTCACGTGTGTATGTGGAGTGGGGAATAGGGGGGTGGTCAAGAAGAATGGAAGGAAGCGAGTTCAGGTAAAAGTGTTAGAATCGGACTGGTAGCACCATGTGTGAATGAATGAAAAAAGCAAACCAAACCTAAGCAAAACAAAAACAAACAAACAAACAAACAACAACAACAACAACAACAAAACAAGGAAAAATGCTTCAGCTTTATCGCATTCTCTTACTCCTGAGATCAATCACCCAACGTGAGCTAGGCTCCTTTCTCGATTCTGAAATTCCAGAAAAAGTGATGAATCACATTTTCAGGAGACAGAAACATTTAACAGGGTTGTTTATAAAGAAATAGTGTAAAACTGGGGTTTCTTTAAGTACAGTTTTTAAACCATTGCCTCTATGTCTTACAAATGTCAGTTTTTGGCTCCAGCTATCCCAAATAGGTTGGCTCTTAAGCTGCTGGTTGAACAAATGTAAAGAGTAATTATTTTGTTCTGTTTCAGACTTGGAAGTCATTTCTGTATGTATTTATAATTGAGTGGTCAAGTGTTGTTAATGTTATTACATATTTAAACTATTGTAGTAAAACATAATTTAGACACCTTTAGTACTTTATATCATTCAATTAGTTTGTGGATATTATATAACTCCATCAAAGGCATTAGAATACTCTTTTTATCTTACTTGAACTTCTACTAAATAAGGATTTTAACTAAGACCAAAAAAAAACCTGGTAATATTTTAACAGTTTATTTTATCTTTGTGCAAATGCATTTTAGACACTTAATTTTCCCTAATATCGGTTTGCAACGAATAATCATTCCTTACTTTGTAGTTAAAATATAAAAAGTACTCTTTTTTCTCCACATATTAATTCCAAAAGAACCATTTAATCTACCTTCAAAGCAAATGTGAAAAAAATCTTGATTTTTGAGTCATTTATATGCACATATTCTGTGTGTTGAGTTTTCCTGACTTGCCAATTAGGAAAGAGAAGTTGGCTGTGCACTTCACATTCAGAAAGGTGAGTGCTCAACATGTCAGACCTGTAATGGTGAGAACATGCTTTTGGATACTTTCATAGTGTGCCTTCTACTTTTTCTTTGCTTTCTCTTCCACATGGCATGTTCTTCTCCTATTTACTATCTCTTCCAATGTCTCTGTGCCCACTTTCAAAACCAAAAGCATTACTTCTCTAAAACCCACTTGAAAAATTTCCTGCTCATGAATGATGTCCTTGAAATCTTCAGGCACAGTAAGTCCTCCTACTTTCCCCTAAGACTATTCAATTTATTGAGGGTAGAATAATATTTACTTCTGATGCACCTTTGTAGTCTCCCAACAGGTTGAATAAAGACATGTTTAGAACACATTAGGTGAAGTAGGATACACACACACATGTATGCTGGGAGACTGTGTGTGTGTATAAATATTTCAAGTACCATGCTAAGCATTTCTAATGTGGGGGTGGGGATGGGTATTGATTTCCAAAGTTCTAGGGAGCTTGAATTTCTTGTTTCAGAATATCTGAGGACTGGCTTTGAGAATGTGGACATATTGGTCACGTTAAGAGAACAATTACTCTACAAGTACTCAGCAATATTTTTTAACTCTGAATGAATAATATTTATATTGTCATGTCACTAGCAATTTTTTGCCATATTTAGGAACTGATGGACCATGTTTGGGACCCAAGGGACCAAACTAATGGCACTAGTCACATCAATATGTATTTCTGTTCCATTCTATCTATTAACTTGACTTCTATAAAGTTCAATATTCTTGACTCAGTCAGAAATTTGATGTGTGTGTGAAGATTAACAATGTAGGTGGTGCCTTGATTCATATATTATTCTTTGTCCGTACCAGACTTTCCTTTTCTATACAATGTCAGAATTTTAACCAGAAATAAAGATTTAAATAAAAACAGGAAGCGAGAAATTGATGTTTTCTTCACTGTTATTTTTTTTCTGGGAGAGCTTGTTCAAAATAGAACGTTGAAAAAAAAGTTGGAGAAGAGATAGCAGTCTCTGAATGTTGCTGTTTACTTCTGATGTGTCATTAGCGTATACAGTATCTGTCACTAACATGGAATCAAATAATCAAATTTCATGGCAGAATTCCTGAGATGAATGTTTGTGTCATTTCATTTTGTAGTTGCATTACGTGTAAGTGAAAGCCAAATTTACCAATTATATTACCATCATTTAGTATACTGCACATGAACAACTGTATCACTATCATCAAGGAAAGCAGTGATATTTGATGGGTGCACACAGAGGTAGAGAACTGGCTGTAATAATAAATACATATAATAATATATAATATATAAACAAAACTCCCAGAGATACTATCTTTCTACTTTAGCTATTTTGTAAAATGGGGGGAAAAGATGATGATTATGTTGGTCAAATAATAAATATTTTGACAGAACAAAATAACCAGTGCTGTAAATTGTCTCGGTCATCCAAAGACTCTCACTGTAAGATCTGGCTAATATAAACTAGCTACGTGGCTGAAATGCATTCGATGCTACCCTGCCAATAATCTTATCTCATCCCTAGATTTAATCCATTGCTTGTCTTCACAGACAATGAGTTACAGCTTAGTAGGGAGAAGAGGATGACATTCTGAAACGACTTTTTTTTTCACTGTTTCCAATCAATGGAAGCTAGCTCTCCCTCCTAAGTGTTTATTTTCAGGTCAAACAGCTTCCGTCTTCCTCTTAAAGAGCAAGTGACTTAAAGTTCAGCTATTTTCATGGCAGGCACTAGAACTATTTTGTTTACACAAAATAGACCTTCATGAATCAAATTCAGTGCCAGACCTCTGGAGGCAATCCAGTTGATGTAAAATTTGAATTCTCTCTCACTTTCTCTCAAGGGAAGTGAGAATGGCTTACAGTGTCCTAGTAGGAAAAGAGTATTAAGTCACTGTCCAGAGAATCAGAATTATTGATTCCTCTGTAATTTGCTTGATTTTCCATTTACAAACTTAAAGGTATCTACTCATACATCTCTTTGTCATCAAATTCTATTTATCTTCATCTAGAGAGACATAAAACAACTTTTGAAGGATACCAGAATTTAAAGTCTGCATTTAAAAATGTTGATTGTATCAGCTCATTGCCTTTAATTAAAAAGCTAGGAATCTTGAGTTTCTGAAAGTGTAAAATGATCAGTACTTTTTTTTTAGTACCTTTTTCTTAAAAATTCAGGATGACATTTTAAAGTAGCTTGTTGAGCA
Source organism: Arctocebus calabarensis (assembly GCA_963573935.1). Taxonomy (NCBI): domain Eukaryota; kingdom Metazoa; phylum Chordata; class Mammalia; order Primates; family Lorisidae; genus Arctocebus; species Arctocebus calabarensis. The sequence continues at coordinate 10,455 of CAUYON010123721.1, read as the reverse complement.
GGCAGGGCTTACTGTACTTAATCAGATGCCATGCATCTTTTTCCTCCACTATTGCTTCAAATCTTTCAAAGCAGGGAAACATTCCTGGCCTCTGGGTTTGGACACAGACTATTCTGTGACATTTGTGCTCTTTGTTAACTTCTACAAGGTTCACTCTAAGGGATAAAACACAAATTTAATTTGGTACCCAGAATATCCTTTTGTATAATTTTTTTTAAAGCCCCATATTTACTCAAAATTGCGATTGCGTCTACTTTCCACAAATGTACATGCTACAGGGTAGAGAAAGGGGGCTGGGAAGGTGGACAGGTGGGAGCTGGTCATTCCTAGATTCATAGCTTGGTGTCTTCCCTCTTGTGAACAAAAATTCTGACTTTCGTGGTTGGAGATCTAACTGGTAGGTGAGGGTGGGAGGAAAGAGGTAGGAAGGCTGAAAATGTCTTACTTGCCTCCAGTGTTCTTGGCTGGCCTCCTGCTCACAGAACAAGACAGATATTTAGAGCTGACTGCCTTTCTGAGGGTTCTTCTGGGACCCCAATCCCTGGCAGGTCAGTTCACTTGACCAATGTGGATGGACTCTATTTCATCTCAGGAATCTAATGGCCTACTCGCATTTCCTCCTTTGCATGAACTGTTAACTTTGAGAAGACTTATTTGATTGTTTCTAACATGATCCTTGGATCAGGCTCTTAGGGATGGCCTGCATCTGCTCCTTGGAAAACAAATGTGTATTTTCCCACAATGAGCACTGGGAGAACAGACTGATCCCAATGCAATAGTAACTCTTCTCACACTCTGGCTAGCCCAGCACTACCTGGCTTGTTTCTACCTTTTAGATTTCTTTGCAGGAGTCAGATATGAGCCCATTATGGCCAGTAATTACAGAGTTCATAGTTCAATTTATCCATTTGGCCCAGTTGAAGTTTTCCTTGTTTGAGGGCAGTGTCATCCTTTTCTTGGGAAAGTTTGGCTATACTCCTTTATTTGTCCTCACAACTTGTACAATCCTACTCTTTTACTCACTTGCACTAGGGGTTTTACACTACTTCTTTTGCACATTCTACTTTTAATGTTGTACCATGTCAGAAGGCAGCATCTTCTGTGTTTTTGTGCATCAGTCAAAATTTCTAATCTACTATGCTATTATACAAAGCTGATTTAAGTCATCTAACACTAGTCAATGGTATGATTTTCCCCTTAAGCATTTTTATTAAACATCAAATTGGGTCATAGATTGATAAAATGTGCTCTGCTCTGAAGTTATATCTAATAAAAATAAACATCAGTTTTCTTATTACAATGAAGAGCTCATTAAACCTGTAGGCAATTAGTGTTGAAATTAAGTGTATAATGAGTTATTTACTAATCTATATTTTATGATGTGCTTGTAAAGGTATTAATTATTTGGCTAGGTAGTGAAAGGATTAGCTGTATAACAGCATGTAGAGTTTCCCAAGGAAAATAGAAAGAGAATTTTGATTAAGATGACAAAACAGCAATTGTATTCCTTAATTTTTAAACAGTTGGGATGCGCAGTGTATACCATTTAAATTCTATTAAAGTTATAATCATGGGAGAAAATTCTAGTAGAAAAAAATTTCTTTGACTTCACAGTGGTGTTTTAATTTTTTTATTATTTAATATTCACCAAGTAGCCATGCTGAGCAAATCTCTAATTTAATGTTCATCAAGTGCTATGAAGTACTTAGATGAAGGGAACTAAACTAGTAATATTATATTTAGAAATTCAGAGTATTCTTCAAAATGTTTGGTGAATACATATTTCTCTTTTTTCTTACTCCTCCTTTTAATTCTTTTAATAGTTTGAAATGTTATGAATAGTATCCTTTTATAACCAGCTTTTTATTTAGTTTATTAATTATTCAAGATGAAAATCTCAGTAACTATTGCATTATAGTGATGGCCATGAACTTATGATAAACATCTCAGAAGATAAGACAGCTTCAATTTTTTAAAATTCATAGTCACCTTTACTTATGTCTAAAATTTAATTTTTACATAAATATCTTGCTAAATGTGTAGCAATTATCTTTTTAGATAATCACCGTGCTTAGTCTTTATGGTGATATCATGAATAAATGGGCATAAATCACACGAAGCAAATGTACATTATGAACATGTTTAAAGACATAACAATAGGCAAATGCTATGTTATCTGTTGATGAAATGACTCCCAGACTGATCACATTTTGGTCCTATCCAGTGCAACTTGAAAGATGTTAACACAAGTCTCTGATGATGTCTCCAAGAAGATGGATGCCAGTGTTAGGAAAATGATTTAAACAACTGTTAACTGAGGTCTCTCTAATTTGTGTCACAGATGGGATTGGCAGAAAATATTGGTGGGTGTTTTAAAAACATGACCTAATCTTCCCTAATTGAGGAGGCTTCTAATTGTGTAATAATTGGTTTTCACAGTTGACTGTCAGAGTATTAAAAACATTTGCCAATGCTCTAACACCAGACAAAGCATATACTTTTTCCTCAAATTCATCTTTCTGCATACATTTTCCAAACTATATTTTATAATAGTGTATACAATTATAGACAGCTATATTACCTAAGTACCTGATATATTCCCTGCACTAAGCCAACCCTTTATATTAATTCATTCAGCAATTTATATAGTTCTATTATCCTTTTCATTGTAAGTATGAAGACATTGGGGCTCAGAGAAGTGAAGTTTTTGTTCATGCTGTTTTGTATCTCGCCATTGCATACATGACTAAAACACTCCAGATTTTAACTTCTATAACATAAAGTCTACCATGAAAAAATATTGCATAATTTTCTTCTAGGGAGGTTTTTAAGAAGTCAGTAAAATAGTATTTTAAACAATTATTACTAACAATATAGATATTTTAGGTTAGTAAGTGGGTGTGTGTATAAAAGTAGAAACCTAGAAAGAGCTAGGTAATGTTTATTGAGCACTAAATACTTGATAACATAGTGTCTCATTTTCTCTTCACAGCAAAACTATAGACTATGAAGATACTCTTTAAATTACAAAGGAGCTATGTCCTGGTAAACCTATTATAAGTTGAAAATATTAAGTTGAAAATTGATTTAATAACTCCTAACCTGCCAGGCATCACAGCTTAGACTAGCTTACCTTGAATGTGTTAAAACACTTCTGTTGGCCTACAAGTGGGCAAACTCATGTAACGCAAAGACTATTTTTATAGTAATGTGTCGAATATCTCATGTGTTTTATCAAATACTACATTGAAAACGAAAAACAATGATTGCGTGGTTGCATAAAGTACTTTCACACCAATATAAGGTTGAAAAATCATTAATGAAGCAATTGTGAATCAGGGACTGTTTATATTAGTTTATTTTTATACCAGTTTCACAGATATGTAAACTGAGGCTTGAAGAGGTGATATAACTTAATAACTTATGTGCTACTGTATAGTTATGTGGGGATTGAAACCCACGGTCTATTTGACTATAATATTTTTGTTCTCAACTACCCTAGAGAACTATATTTTCTTAAAAGAAAAAGAATATGGATCAATACAGATATGCAAAAATTATCAGTGGATAACAAATAGAGAAAGAAAGATAGTTTTATAAATGTTGGCATATTAAATTCAAGAAAACTGTTTTTAAAGAAAAAAAGTAAATTATAAAATCAGCTGATCTGGACCCATGGGTCTTAGTTTCTTAATTTGAATTTTTTAATTGCCTATCTGTATATCAAAATGATTAGAACTGTGTTCTCTGAGGAAGTTGCCTTGTCGTAGAGAATTTGTCTGAAATTTAATTCATAAAACTTTAAAGTATTTGCACAAATTACTTAAATTGGTTTCTCTTTAGCCTACTATATCCTGTACTTCTGGCTACATCATTAATTTGCTTAGAAATCAAATATAAAATCCACATCCTTTCTGCTACAGAAGACATAGAGCATATTCAATGCATAAATATTTTAAAAGTTTGATGTTTAAATAACATCTTTGAGGTTGACAAGAACACAGCTCGAAAATGTATGATGGCTCTTCCTATTTTCTTTCTTTATTCAATATTGCACATGTTTATTCACATAACTGAATAGATTAATTCAAATAGAATTAAATTTTTTGTTGAATTTTAAAATGATATTTATTTTAAAACAATAAATGCATTATCTGAATTTAATTCAAGTTGTAAAATACAATCCTATATAGAGAATTTATTCCAGAGGATTAATCTGATTTGTGTGCATGCAAAAGGAAAATCCTAAAAATAAATAAGAACATATGTGTATGTATGAATTTGAGCCATAATAGAATAAAGGCAGGGGAAAAGACACTATATATGCAACCTTAGTTCCATTCCTGGTTGCAAACTAGAATGTTTAACTTAGAGAAGTGATAACATTTTTCTGAGTCTTAGTTCTCTTATCGCTGAAGAAGACAGGTAATGAACTATATAACTTTTAGATAAACATTAAATATCTCTCATTATAAACAAACTGAACATTGACACATTAATTCATTAAACATTTTTTTCTGAATTTCTACTAAGTGCCTAATGCTACACATTTGGGATGTCTAGATACAAAATAAAATCCTTGCCCTACTATTCATTTCAAATGGAATCAATTTCATGGGAAAATCTAAGAAATATTATAAAGAAATATGTTTAAGAAGTTTGATATGATAAATGAAGGAATAATTGATGTTAAAAAAGGTGCATCTTACAAGGGTACATGTGAAATTTACTAAATGTAGAATATGAATGTCTTAATACAATAACTAAGAAAATGTCCTTAAGATTATGTTAACCTGTTTGATGAAAATATTTCAAATTGTATATAAAACCAGCACATTGAACCCCACAATTGCAATAATGTACACAGCTATGATTTAATAAAAAAGAGAAAAATATATATATGAAATAAATAAAAAAGAGCAAATATTATTAAAAAACTAGTAGAAATGAAACAAGATCAACTGACTGAAAAAGTACAATTAAATATTTTGCTTCCATTCTTGAGATACTTTGCTATGAAGAATATAATGTACTCAGCCCTAATATGAAGCTAATTTATAGCTTTCATATGAAGTCTAAAACCCAGTTATAGCACAAGAATACAGGGAAAGGGGAAAGGGAGGGAAGGGGAGGTGGGAGGATGGGTGGAAGGAGGGCAATTGGTGGGATCACACCTACAGTGCATCTAAGCAGGGTACTGGTCAAACTTATTAAATGTAGAATATCAATGTCTTCATATAGTGATTAAGTAAATGCCATGAAGGCTATATTTAACAGTATGAGCAAAATATTTCAGATTGTATATGAAGTCAGCACATTGTGCCCCATGATTGCACCAATGTACACAATTATTTAGAATTATGATTTAATAAAATTATTTTTAAAAAGAGATCTAGATTGGAGGCAGCACATATATTGACCATTTGTAGTCCTTGAATAAGTCATTTAATTTCAATATAACTGAGAATTTATCATCTAAAAGTTTCACCTATTAAAGGATATTAAGTTCACCTATAAGCTACACAGTATACACTTAGAAAGAAAGTTTATTTTTATCCTATTAAAGGATATTAAGTTCACCTATAAGCTACACAGTATACACTTAGAAAGTTTTTTTTTTCTCAGCTAAATAAAAAATTACAATATTTTATGGTCCTTTCAAGTTTGTTTTGTGAATAGTGAATACCTAGGATGCTAAAGCTGTGAATACCAAGAGTCTGTACTACAGTGCTGGTCTTGTTTTAAATTTTCAGCCTGTATGTGCACTGAGTAAGCATTTAAAAGGACATGCAAGGATATGTGATGCTAACAATTGAAGCCTTACTAATAAAAATTACTAGTCAGTTAATACTGAGCCAAGATAACATTATAAAAACCCTACAGAGGGTGGTACCTGTGGCTCAGTGGGCACGGCGCCTGCCCCATATACCTAGGTTGGCGGGTTCAAACCCATCCCTGGCCAAACTGCAACAAAAAAATAGCCACTCATTGTGGCGGGCGCCTGTAGTCCCAGCTACTCAGGAGGCTGAGGCAAGAGAATCGCCAGAGAATCGCCTAGCACAGAAGTTGGAGGTTGCTGTGAGCTGTGTGATGCCACAGCATTCTACTGAGGGCAATAAAGTGAGACTCTGTCTCTACAAAAAAAAAAAAAAAATACGGAGTAGAAATTCAAATTTAGGAAGAGATCTAAGCTTGCTCTTTTAAAATAAGACTATTGTTTGGAGGATACTATGGACGGATGTAAGCTAAGGTAAAGTTTAAAGAAATTACAGATTGATATCTCTGATACTAGAATGTTTTCCATCAGATATTTATTTTTCCCTAAAATTCTCTATTTGTAGCTTCTATCTCCCTTTAGGTGATTTATTAGAGCTACTTAAATTTCTCATGCTTTGTTGCAGCTGAGTAGACTAATAGACCTTCGAGAGGTTATCCACATCCCATTTATTGCTTTTGTATTCAGTTGGAACATCCAGGTCTGGGTTAGATACTGGCATAGATTGAAGCAGCTTACAATCTTGCACCTCTAATGAGTTGTGTATGTGTGTGTTTAGGAATGAAGTAAAAAGTTAAATCATTATTGAAAGTCTTGAATGAAATTTAGAAAATAATATACTTTTATTGTTACTCACATTTATAGGTAAATGTATTAATTTTTCACCATTTACTCAGCATGGAATAGTTGCTGCTGTAAAGACTCCAACTCTTTCAGTTTTTGACACATTATATATTTTCTGCTCATCCGTACCCTTAAGGAATATGCCCTTCTTGAACTCAATTCTTTCCTTCCAAAGCTATGCTGTGGTACACACCGAGGGGATAGAACCTGGCCTCTGACCTCTACAGGCACTATGGGATGGGGTTTTCTCATTTTTCATTTCTGCATTGTTGCTTTCTGAAGGAAAGGATTCTTTTCTTTGACAGGATCAATATTTTTAAAAATCAGTTTCATTAATGCCTTTTAATTACTATATTCACCAACAAAAATCAATCTATTACATTTAATTATTTAGAATCAAGGATTTTGTGTATTCTATCCACCCTCCACACATACACACAGACCCCCCACACACACACACATACTCTTATTTCCAAGAAATTGGATCCTTGTTTGTTCCTTGTCAGCTTAACTTCATTCTGAAAGAAACCCAAGTAATTAGATAAGGGCATTTCTCAGCAGGGCTGCATTTATGTTTCTAAATATTGCATCATCACTGCCAATTTTTCTATACATTGGTATTTCTATGCTCGAAATAAAGAGAGATTTGGTGTTTAATAGACAATTCCTTTGTTATTTTCTTTGCTATATCACTAACTCACTTCCTTATCTTGGGTATCTTTCAGTCCAGTTAATCATCACCAATTAATCAGCAGTCATGTGTTAAGAGTTCTCTCTAAATAACATATTATATATGGTAATATTTCTTGGTAAATGAATAACTATTGTGTTGCATGTATATTCCAGTTGGTGATGATTTATATTGAAGTAGATTCTGACAATCTCTTCCTCTATAAATTCTTTTATTTTTCCTTTGACTCTATCAGTATAGTCTAAAGAAAACCAGATGAAAAGTGAATGTTCTTTTTTTCTGTTAATTACTTTATTTGCATAGGACTAAAATAGTAGTGTGACTTCTTGTTTTTTCACAGTTAAATGATATAAATTTTAGCAAGAGTTTAATTTTCAAGCAGTTGTTGTGAATAACAAAATTAACAGCCATGATCAAAATAAAATATTTTTTAAAAGAAACGTGTACATTGGCTAAGTGCCTATGGCTCAAGTGGCTAATGCGCCAGCCACATACACCTGAGCTGGCTGGTTCTAATCCTGCCCGGGCTGCCAAACAATAATGACTGTTGCAACCAAAAAATAGCCGGGCATTGTGGTGAGTGCCTGTAGTCCCAGCTGCTTGGGAGGCAGAGGCAGGAGAATTACTTGAGCCCAGGAGTTGCTGGGTTGCTGTGAGCTGTGATGCCTCAGCACTCTACCAAGGGCGACGGGCTTGAGGCTCTGTCTCAAAAAAAAAAAGAAAGAAAAAGAAAAAGGAACCCTGTGTATCTATCTAGTTTGATACAATGATTGAAAAGAAAGACACTGACATTTTATTGAAAGTCATGAAAAAATGTAATCATCTTTCTTGTGGAAGAGGCAGCTTAGGACTATGACTTGATAGCAGATGACCTGACATTGAGTTCAAACCTGGATCCCGCTTTCTGCTCTGTCGTAAGGCTTTGTGACTTTACTGATCTTTTAAAGGTACTGCATTATTTTCGCTTGTGTGATCAATTTATTTATTTTTATTTTTATTTATTTACTTATTTATTTTTGAGACAGAGTCACTATGTCACCCTAGGTAAAGTGCAGTGGCGTCACAGCTCACAACAACCTCAAACTCTTGGGTTTAAGTGATTCTCTTGCCTCAGCCTACCAAGTACCTGGGACTATAGGTGCCCACCACAATGCCTGGCTATATTTTTGTTGCAGTTGTCATTGCTGTTTAACTGGCCCGGGCTGAGTTCAAACCCGCCAGCCTGGGTTTATGTGGCCAGCGCCCTACCCATTGAACAACAGGTGCTGCCTGTGTGATCAATTTAAATAAAATTTATTTTATCAAGTCCCTCTTACCATACTGACTCAAGTAAATATTTCACAACTAATTAATTAAAATCAAAAGGATTGTGTGTGTGGGGAGGAAGTGAAGGAACTAATATGTAATATACGGGGTTTCCATACATTTTGTGTGTAACATTTTACACACAAAATGTATGGAAACCCTGAACATTGGAGTAAATGTAATCTGATCAGCTGATGCATCTGGCGATGATAACTAAACTCTGCTCTGAGCTACCTGGACAGTATGCTAGCCAAGGGCTGTTGAAGTGGGGAGCAGTCCCTCCCTTGAGATGCTGCACCTGAACAGACCTTCCCATAGAATCAAAGTCTACACTTCCATTTTCCTAGGGACTCCAAAGTCTTTCATTGTTGGACAGTTTTCCAAGATCATTAAAGTGGCATTGAATCCATGACTGGTGAGAAAGATGAACAACAAAGAGAATATGAAGAATGACGGATGAGGATGGGATACTTCCACTCAAGAGCCCACCATGTGTCCATGAGTACCTGGTACCGAACGCCCTTCTCAGTGGTCTGATTAAAGAAATGAGAGGCTGAGGGCTTCATTTTCTGGCTTACAAGCTTCTCTAATAACACTCATCATTTAACTGTGTGACATAGTGGATTCACCTTCTGGCTCTACTGGAGGTCTTCCCTATCTATAACCTTACTGCCCACCTGCTCTCTCTACCTTTTCCTTTTCTGTTTAGCCATTGGACAGCTGGAGAAGTTCATGATTCTGGTTAGAAAGAAAATGTCCAGGTCTCAGAAGTGACTCTAAAGAAGGGTAAATTTCCAGGGATCCAACCTGATCTTTTTGTGTTGTTGTGGTCTGTCGAAGCCAAGATTTTTCATTTTTCTTTTTACCTTCCTTTTCCAAATTCTACTTTATCCTTTTCACAAGGACTTCCTACCAAATTAAAAAAATTAAACAATTATAATATAAAAATACTATGGCAGAATGTAGAAAGATGTAGTACACACAGTTTTTCCCATACTTTCCATTACATTCAGCCTAAAATACAGGAAATTATACACAACAGAGGAAATTATAAAAGATGGAGAGAGAAAGGCCCACCAGCTAGATACCACTGGACCAGAGGAAGGGCATGGTAGTGAAATTCCTGGGTTTTCTTTCTGTGACATATATTCTTGGGTACTGGAGAAGGCAGCAAACCAAAAATAATAACAGAAAAAATAGGAAAAAATATTCATAAAATATTGTTACTTCTAGCCAAAGGACCAGTAAAGGGATAACATAAAAAAAAAAAAATGTAGGTCATAACTCTATTATTCAAACCTAATGGAACAAATAAATTTTCAGCCCCTCTTTGACCCATATCCACAAGGGGAATCTAGATTTCCACCCTCAACATTTTTTAAAATTAAATCATAGCTATGTACATTAATACAATCATGGGGTACTATGTGCTGGTTTTATATACCATTTGAAATATTTTCATCAAACTAGTTAACATAGACTTCACCTCATTTTCTTAGTTATTGTGCTAAGACATTTATACTTTACACTTAGTAAACTTAACATGTACCCTTGTAAGATGCACCGTAGGTGTGTTTCCACCAATTACCCTCTCTCCACCCATCCTACCCCTTCCCCTCTCCACCTTCTCTTCTTTCCCCTTCCTCTTGGGCTATAATTGGCCTTACAAGCTTCTTAGGATGATATCTAGCCTTTCATATGAAAGCTATAAATTGGTTTCATAGTAGGGCTGAGTACATTGGATACTTTTTCTTCCATTCTTGAGATACTTTGCTAAGAAGAATATGTTCCAGCTCCATGTAAACATGAAAGAGGTAAGTCTCCATCTTTTTTAAGGCTG
>CAUYON010123720.1:0-23793 GCA_963573935.1 Arctocebus calabarensis | reverse complement strand
CCATGTTGCGACTCAGCATGTGGTCCTACCAGGAGGCGAGCAAATACCAACGCCTCGCTTCTTGGTCTTCTCAGCCGCCAGAATCATGAGCTAAATAAAACTACTTTTCTTTATAAATGATCCACTCTTGGATATTCTGCTATAGCACCACAAATTAGACTAAGACACTATTCCTCATGGATTTTGTATTAATTTTGATTTTTAAACATATATGTTGCTAAAATATTATTTATCTATTTAAGTGGTTTATCAACGTTTTTCGTATTTGCTTAGATTTTAAATTCCATGCTAACGTGTTGCTTGCCTCTCATGACTTCTGATTGTACTTCTGACACTGTGGGCGAAACTCTCATCCCTTCCAGGTTACAACTCTCACCCAGGAGTAGCGACAAGTGTATGTGTGTCACAGCTCCACGGTCTTAGCTGGTATTGTGCATGTGGTGTGGAACCAAGCACCTATGTGGTGGTGGATTTGATGTAGTTGCAATTAATGATTCTCCATAAAGGTCTGCATTATGTCCTTGAATATCCGGCAAATTCCATTGCAATATACACTGAAGAAGGTTCATGACAGAATGAGGGCCTAACCTACGTATTAGAAATGTACTTGCTTTGCTGGAACTTTAAATAGAGTCAGTCCTCCAGTTACAACACTGAAGCCTTTAGGAGACCAGTATCAGCCCAATGTATTAGGATTATCCAAAGAGACAGAAGCAATAGCATGTTTAGATTGATAGATACAAAGATAAATGAGAAGGAATTCATTAGAGGAAGTGGCTTACACAACTCTGGAAACTGAGAAGTCCCACGATAGGTATTCTGCAATATGGGGACCTGGGGAAAATGGAGTCAGTTCAAGTCCTAAGGCATCATAATCAGAGAAGCTGATAGTGTAGCCCCCAGTCTGAGATTGAAGGTTTGAGAACTTCAGGGGCTGCCAATCCAAGCCCCAGAGTCCAAAGGCTGAAGAATCTGGAGTTTTGATGTCCAAAGGCTAGAGGAAAACGGTGTTTCAGCTCCAGAAGAGAGAGAAAATTCACCTTTCTTCTTTCTCTTTTCCTCTCTTTCTTTCTTCTCTCTTTTTATGTCTGGTGACTGTGCATCTTGAGGGCAGATCTTCCTTAATCTCTTCAGAAGCCATTCTCACAGAGAGACCCAGAAATAATGCTTCACCAGCTATCTGCATATCCCTTAATCCAGTCAAGTTGACACTTAAAGTCAACCATAGCACCCCTCAAACAGAAAATATGCTAGAACATTTTGATTTTTTTGTCCTTAATAATATGATATAAAATTAAATTGCAACTGTTTAACAAGACTCCAAACTCTGTTTTATTCTATATGTTAATTGTGATTTTCTCTGTATTATAAGTAGTGTAACTAAAGCAACATAAACCATAAAAATTTCTATTAAGTATGAAAAGAATACATTATCCTGTCTTCATGATATGAAACAGTCACACCAAAAAGAGAGATGAAGAAAAGTTAAATAGAAAGGAATTTCTAAAAATTAGCAAGCAACAATCTAATAGAAAAACTAAAAACACTTGAAGAGAATCCTTTTATAATAAAATGTCATTCCCCTTTTTATAGAATGGAGTGTTACAGTTGTTAATACGGTAACAAGTTATCCTTTCTCTGTTGGTGTAAATGACAAACAACACACACACGCAAACACATGCACCAAGCAAGCAAAATGTCAGGGCCAACAAAATAACCTCATTTGCTCATGAGTCTGCAGATCCACTGTTTAGGTTTACACTGACCACGTAGTTTTTCTGGTCTCTGATAGTTTTACTCTTATAAATGGGCCATCAGCTAGTCAGGATGATGTTGGTTTATAAGGCAAAGAACCAGCCAGGACATAAACCTACTGTGATCGGCAGATGGTGACACACAAGCACAGCTGATCAATTCCTATTTGAGTTTTATCATGTTTTGGCCTAAGTAGGCAAAGATTGGAGTCAAATGGAAAAGCGTTATGAAGTTAAAGAAAGGGTGTAAAGGGAGACATAAAAATTCAGAGTTCTTTTTTTTTTTTTTTTTTTTTAGACAGAGCCTCAAGCTGTAACCCTGGATAGAGTGCCGTGGCATCACAGCTCACATCAACCTCCAATTCCTGGACTCAAGTGAGTCTCTTGCCTCCACCTCCCAAGTAGCTGGGACTACAGGCCCTGCCACAACGCCCGGTCATTTTTTGGTTGCAACCATCATAGTTGTTTGGCGGGCCGGGCTGGATTCGAACCTGCCAGCTCAGGTGTATGTGGCTGGCGCCTTAGCCCCTTGAGCCACAGGCACCGAGCCAAAAATCTGAGTTCTTAATGCAACTAACATACTGTATATAATTACATAAAGCCAAATCCAATAAATTACAAGGGAAAAATAATAAACCCTCTACTGGGTGAAGATATTTTAACACAATTATTTTAGTATTGATCCAGCAAGAAAAGAAATAAAAGAAGTATCTGAATAATACAATAAGCTTGGACATTTATAGAACAAAGAAAGAAACACAATCGCTTTTTTTCCTCAGCAAATATGAGTCATTTGCCAGTGGTTCATATGTGCGAGGCCATGAAGTAAACCTAAACAAAGTTCAGATAACTGCTTTCATTCATTCTCTACAGTTAATTAAATTAAAATTTACATAAATATAATTTTTTTTTTTTTTGCGTTTTTTTGGTTGGGGCTGGGTTTGAACCCACCACCTCCAGCATATGGTCCCAGCACCCTACTCCTTTGAGCCACAGGTGCCACCCGAGAAATACAATTTTTTTAACTGATTAAGTAGACTTTACCTAGGCAAAAACACTTCACCTTCATGGTTTAAAAATTCACACTGGAAATTAGATCTAATGTAGAAGTAGCATTAAATAGTTCAAAAGAGTGAAAAGGGAAACTATGGTACAGGAAAAATGTTTACAAACTGCCTATCTGATAAGATGTTAAAATCTAAAATATATGAGGAACCCCCCTACCTCTCAATAGGGAAAAAACAATTAACTTGATTTAAATGGACTCAAATAGAAATTTCTTCAAAGAAAACATACAAATCATCAAGTGTTTGAAAAGAGGCTCAGCATCGGTAATCATTAGGGAAACGTAACTTAAAACTGCAATGATGTGTATCACCTCGGGCTGGGCAACAGTTCCACTGTGCACTGGTTATCAGCGGGCCTGAGTCTGGTAAGAGAGAATACACCCTAGAACATGTGATGTAGATTTGTTACTTACTGAAAGTTAGTATAGGACAACAGAAGCCTAGGATGTATGTGATTTGGTCTCCAAGGTGTGCAAAAGCTGCCCCAGGAGACTGGAGTTTTAATGGGGTGTGTGCCATATGCACCATGGCTGAGAGACTCTGGGTAAAGCCGTCTACGGCTTACATCACCTCGGGGAAGGATGACAAGATGGACTGACGCACTCTTCAGTGAGAACTCCCACCTCTGAGTGAGCACGAGGACAGAGCCTGCACCGCTATCCTGGCCCCTGCCTGCTCCTCTCAGGAGGTTACCTTCCCTCGTACATCTGCAGTTGTTCTAGCCAACTAGAGAGAAGAGGGGAACAGAACTGGAAGACGAGGCAGAAAACTGTCCCACGTACAGTTAGAATGGCATAGGATCAAAAGAACACATAAAACAAGGGCTGGTGAAGATGTGGAGGAATGAAAACCCTTATGCATGGTTGGTAGGAGGGGAAAATAGAAAATTTCATTGTCAAAAACATTACAGAGTTTTCTCAAAATTTAAAAAAGTGAATGTCTGTGTGATTCGGCAATACCACTTCTGACTGTTTATCCAGAAGAATTGAAGTCAGGATCTTGAATAGATGGCTGGATTCCATGTTTCCTACATCATTATCCGCAGTGGCCAGCACAATCTAACAACACATGAATGGATCAAGAAAATGTGGAGCAGAATAGTTATGAGAGGCTGGGAAAGGAAGCAGGGAACCGGGGATAAAGTGGAGATGGTTCATGGGTCCAAAGTATCGTTAAATGTTTAGAAAGAATGAACAATAGTTGTTAGCACACCAAAGTGATTATGGTCAACAATAAGTTATGATATACTTTAAACTAACAGAGAGGAATTAGAATGTGAACACACACACACAAACACACAAAAATAAATGCTTGAGGTGATGGGTACCACAATTATCCATAATTGATTATCACATATTTCATGCCCATATCAAAATAGCACAAACATGAATATGTGGGATTATGCACTTATGAGAATTAATATTTAGAAAGCCAAAAAGGGAAATGTTTCATATGTATTGTAAAATATACGTTCAACACGTATAATGGAATATTATTTGTCTTAAATAAAAAAAAAAAACTTGCCATATGTGACAATATGATTGAAACTTGAGGTCATCATACTAAGTGAAATAAGCCAGTGAAAGAAGGACAAATACTCTAGAATTTGACTTACATGAAGTATCTGAAGAAGTCAAATTCATAGAGGTAGAGAGTAGAATGGTGGTTGCCAGTTGTTCTGAGCAGAGAGCAGTTACTACTCTCTGAGTATTCAGCGGTGGGGTTTACTGCTCTCTGGGTATTCAGCGGAGGGGGTTACTGCCCTCTGGGTATTCAGCGAAGAGGGTTACTGTCCTCTGGGTATTCAGCGAGGGGGTTACTGCCCTCCGGGTATTCAGCGGAGAGGGTTACTGCTCTCTGGGTATTCAGCGAGGAGGTTACTGTCCTCTGGGTATTCAGCAGAGAGGGTTACTGTCCTCTGGGTATTCAGTGGAGGGGGTTACTGCCCTCTGGGTATTCAGCGGAGGAGGTTACTGCCTTCTGGGTATTCAGCGAGGGGGTTACTGCTCTCTGGGTATTCAGTGGAGGGGGTTACTGCTCTCTGGGTATTCAGTGGAGGGGGTTACTGCTCTCTGGGTATTCAGTGGAGGGCGTTATTGCTCAATGGGTATTAAGCTTCAGTTGTGCAAGATAAAAAAGTTCTGGAGGTCTGCTGTAGAACATTATGCTTACAGTTAATAATAATAATGTACAATTAAATATTTGCCAAGAGGTTAAATCTAATGTTACCCATATATAATCACAATAAATAAATACAACTTTCATAAAAATGATGAAATATGGAATATGCAGGTAATAAGTGTTCAAGCAAAATTCTACGTACATAATTAATTTAGAATAGACGAGTAGATTGGCCTTAACAAGCTGAATAACCAACCTGGAAAGATTAGAAAAGGAACAAAGTAAATGTGCAGTAGAAAAAAAGGAAAAGTTAAAATGAACTAAAGCCTACAAGGGGGGTGTTGATTAATGATTATAAGAAAAGAAAATGAATAGAAATTTTAATTTATAGGAGGCTATTAAAACAAAAATGGAATATTTTTAAAACAATAAAATAAGCTAATCTCAGAAATTACCACATAAAAAGAACAGAGCACATATACATTTATGAGTAATATATACTGAAGAGATTTAAGAGACAGTGGATATAAAATAATACTTTGCACAGATACATTTGAAAACATAGATAAAATGTATACATTTCTAAAAATTAAAACTCACCAAAACCCAACTCAATATTAAATAGTGCACCTAAACAGTTCTAACAATTTTAAAGCACTGAACCTGTAATTGGAAATAATTCCTTAAAAAAAAAAGTCAGAAGGGTTTGCAATACAGTTTTACTTAAAATTCACAGAAAAGATTCCACTATCACAGAGTTTTTCATAAATTAGAAAATGAATGGCATGAGTCTGCTGTAAATTTGAGACTAAGGGAAATTGTGTAGGCTTTCCTGAGACGTTAATTCAAGAAAAATATTTTCTAGGATTATTGCATTCCAAGCTGGGTAATTCCCGCCTCACCCACCTTTTTTCTAGCTGTTTAAGCAAGTATACTAGGTATTCTGACAAGGTAACTATTTTCCTTTGTTTTTTTCTGGGTTTTCAACATTTGATGATTCTTTTCTTACAGCCTAGACTAAAAGTGTGGACATTTCTACTACAACACTTGTGCAATGGACCCTCAAACTAGCTCTCACTTGTTATATATTCCATTATAAAAACACACATGTTATTAAGAAACCGGAAGGTTATGCATGCTATAATACATTTTTTACCTGTTTTAATTTTTAAAGTATAGTGACAATTCTAACAGTGTATTTCGCTTCTATATTTTAATTTTTATCTTATTTAAATAAGAAAGCACATTTATTTCTTAATATTATTTTAAGGCTTGTTTCTAATCATTGAGATTGAGCAGAAGTAGGTTTATTTTATTCATTTCTATGGAAATGCCTCAATGGGAATAGACCTTGATGTAATAAATAATGTTATTTTGGCCACTTTACTGATTGTGTTATTTTGACATTTACTTGTAACATTTATTCTATATTTCTATTTAAATAATCAAAGAGATTATCTGAATATTCAAACTGATCTTACTCTGCATATTTGCAATTTATTAAGCACAGCTTTTATCCATTTAAAAAAATCAAAGTTGGTCTGGAGATTGTGATTACTCGGTAGACAGAAAAGTGGAGCTATGGTCATTATTTGGTTAGCTGACAATCAATAGATTATAAGCACTAAAGTGAATTGAGGGTGAAAGTGGTGCTAAATTGTCTGGTTATGTGTATTGATCAAGTTAATAACATAATTGCAGAATCCTTATTTCCTTCTCTAACATACGCATCCAATTCTAAATGTTTTAGTTCATTTGCTCCTTCAAGTGCAAAAGTTCACAATGATCACTTCCTCTTCAAAGCTGTCTGTCTTTTTTTCATGTGTTTTTTTAAGGGAGGTTTAAGATTACTGTATTCTTTCACATTTAATACTTGTTTCTTATTGTTTATTATTTTGCTCCATTTCCCCACTTTTCAATTTATTTATCTCTTCCCTATTTAGATCCCTTCTTTACTTTACGCTGATTCTCATCATCTTTTCTTTCTTTCTTTCTTTTTATTATTATTATTATTTTTTTTTTTTTGCGATTTTTGGCCGGGCCGGGGCTGGGTTTGAACCCGCCACCACCAGCATATGGGTGTGGTGCCCTGCTCCTTTAAGCCACAGGTGCCACCCATTATCTTTTATATTTTATTAAATCATAACGGTGTACGTTCACGCATTTATGCAAATCAGTGTGCTGATTTGATATACAATGTGGAATGCTTACATCAAACTGGTTAACATAACCATCACCTCCCCTACTTATTTGCAGTGCTAAGATAATTACACTCTACTCTTAATAGTTTTGAAATGTCCTATTGCATTGTGCACATGAACATGGCTGATCTTGTCTGATTTTCATCATCTTCTCCTTACCGTTTTCCTTCTATTCTGAGGTGCTCCTTGTTTTCACACAAGTATAGTTTAGTGAGAAGTTATCACAAACAAAGTGAAGGAGCTTGTCTGGCTAAAATCACTAAAACCTGCTGTACCAAGGGAGCGTTCAGGTAAGGCAGACCTCATGTAAGTTGCCTGAAAATATACTGTTTTTCCTACAGTCTTCATTTGTAAAATGGAAAGTCAAACACGTTTGGAGAATACTCAAAGATCTAAAAATAGACTTACCATTTGACCCTATAATTCCTTCACTGGGTATATACCCAGATGACCAAAAATTACAGAACAACAAAGATATCTGTACCAGATTATTCACAAATGTGTTTTACAAATTATCTCCTTATATGGGAATATATAAAATTTAGATCATCCTCTATTCTGAAGGATGAAAAATTTTTAAAAAGTAAGATTTTATAAAATAGATAAAATGAAGCTACTCTAGTCAACAGAAACCTACAATGTGTTCATGGATTAATATTAGTATTAGAAAAGTATCAAAAAAACACAGAATTTTTCACATGACTATTACATGGTTAAAACTCCTGAAAGCCTATTTATGAATATCCCTCAGGCACGATGGGCCTTAGGTTAAAAGTCATTGAAATACAGTCCCTAGAATCTGTCTAGTCTATAAATATGTAAAAAATGTTGGCAATTGTTTTTGCCAAAAATGTCTACCTCTTCTTCCACTATCCTGCGTAATGTTAAAAGTCTATTCTGAGATCCCTTCTCTTCTCCTGCTACAGCCCCTTTCTCAGGGATTGTTCCAGTTCTATGTTGCTTTCTTCAAATTTGTATCTCCAATCTAAACTTTCCTTCTAATCTCCAACTGCCTACAAACGTGTATACCTCAAACGTTATATCTTCCACAGATATAGCAGATATGTTCCTGCTACCTCTCATTAGATGAAATTCCTTTCCATTCACCTGTATGTTTGTATCATGCATTTAGGAGTTATCTTTGTGATCTTTCCTCTTTTGCGGCATTCCCCTCTACCAACAACAGCAAGTCTTATTGGTTCTGCCTTGGAATTATGACCCAAGCCTGCCTATTTATCTGCACCTCCAAGATCACCTCTGTGGTTCAAGCCTCCACCAGCTCAGACTACTTTGATTGCCTCCTAAATATTTCCACTCTAGCCTCCCCCCATTCTATTTCCACAAACCTGTTGGAATTTTCTTTTTATAAATTCCAAAATAAGTCATGTTATTTCTGTGCATAACTATGAAACCAACCATCTCACATTTACTCATAAAGCTTAGCATCAAAACTCAAAATGTTATGGCACCAAGTCCCACACTTTTCCCCTGTTCTCTGCTTCAACTCATGCCACCCTGCTCCTTTCTGGTCTGCTCCACACTGGTCTGTGTCATGGTCTCCACATGGTCCTGTTTCTTGGGCATGCCATGCTCTTTCTAGCTCTGAACATTTTAACTCATCCTTCTCCCTGTGTTGGGAATGTTCACGTCTCTACTACAAAGTGGTCGAATTCATAATTATCCTTACATCTGAGCGTAAAGAACAATTCCTCAGAGACATCTTTTTTGACTCCTCAATAAAAATGAGTACCATCCTCCCTCTGATGGATCTCTCAAGGTTCCAATACTTTTTCTGCAGCACACTTCTCACAGTTTCTAATGACATATCTTGTGGTCATTTCTTTAAGTTCTGACTATCTACCTCATTAACTTGTAAGACACATGAGGGTAAAAGTAACTTTTATTCTTTGAATAAGATGTACCACTGCATTCCCCGCATTTTTCATTTAACTGTTATATATTTTATGTTCAAATGTATCTTTAAAGAATTGAGTTATAACTGGGTGGCGCCTGTGGCTAAAAAGAGTAGGGCACCGGGCCCATATACTAGTGGCGGCAGGTTCAAACCCGGCCATGTATCAAAACTGCAAAAAAAAAGAAAAGAGAGAAAGAAAAAAAAAAAAAGAATTGAGTTGTAACTAAGAATATGTTTATAGAATTATTTATAAATCAATCACTACTTATTGGTGTCTGCTATGTACTAAGTACAGGGGATATAGAGGTACCAATGTTAGACCCATCTCCTGCCCTCATGGACCTTGTAGTCTATGCATGTATAGTCGTATTTTCTATGGGGAATTATCCAAAGCCTCAAGTCTCAATCACCCTTGTGACAGAAGGATAATATTTACATATCTAACTTCCCCTGGAAAAGAAAAATTTATGACAGAATTAAGTGAAAGTAGAAATTCTGTTTTCAATTCAAGCTCCCTTCTCAAGTAGTCACTCTGTGCCAATGCCAGCAAATCAAAAAGGTCCAGGTCATTGACTTTGATCTCAAATTTCTTTTGTTCATTGGTGTCAGAAACTTAATGTTGTTTAACCTTTGATTTTTGCACTTAATGGACCTGAGTATTCTGATAGATGTAATGCAGTTGTCAGTAACACACAAAAGTCTGACCGTAATTGGCTAACTTCAGGTTCTGGGAAGTAAGAGAACCTGCCTTCTAACTCATGAATAATATACTCTGAGCATGTATGAACATTCTTTTATTATTGATCACAAGAATTTAGATGTTCAAATCCAATATTTTTAAAGGGAGTTATAACCCAAACTTATACCAATATCCAAAATTCCAAAATTATACTAATATCTATACTGAATTCTCTACTGCCCCCAATTTTTACCTTATTCTTTTAGAGGATTAGCATACAACCTCGGAAACACATTTTAGCCTGGTTAAAGAATTAAAATAAATTCAAGTTTGCACAGCCCACTGCACATTATTAGACAAAAGTATGTACAAAACCCACAGGAAAGTTATATACATGTTACTTAAACTATAAGGAAAAAATAGCCCCTCAGTTACTCTCAATGCCAGAAAACTCACATTACCTTTCATAGCCAAACATGATGTCAAAGTATAAGCTCTGTCATTTAAACTTCAATAGTAATTAGCTGAAGGCAAGTAATAAATTTTCATATAATGCCATATGAAGCAGCAATGTCAACCAACCACCTAATGGTAAAAGCTTTAGTACTTCAGTAGTTGCTAAAAGGCTACAGCATAACAATATGGAATCACTTTTCCATACAGTAGATAAATCTGAGAATGCATATGCTGTGTGTCAGTTTCATGTGGTACCAAAAAGAAGTTCCCGGAAATGTTTTCAACATATGAAGATGGTAAGACTGAGAAAACACACCATTAATCAAGCATAACTTACCAAAGCATGACTCCTCCTGCACTTCTTGAGAGGATAATGCATGAAAAGAATATTCATTCCAGTCCAAAGAGTTCACCACTCCACACTAAAGCAACAAATAACAAATAAAAAAAACTGGTAATTGACAAAGTGCAAATAATTTACACGGCACAGTCAGCAAGTGAAGACTTCTTTAATAAATGAAAAATGAATTCCTTGGGCTCTAGACTTCTTGGGCTGGAAATTAGGAATGTCCAAATTTTAATAGACTAGACTGGTCCATGAATCCTTTTCAAACAAGATGTCTACGACTGTATGTATAGGTCTGTGTTTTTGTCTACCAGTGCTATCTAGATCTCTGTGTGCATATCTATGTAGATGTATTCAGCCATGAATTACCTACCTACCTCCCATATGTTACCTACTGGTCCTGGTGAGAGTATCCAACATTCAAGAACTCAATCTAATTGAACAAAGAACGTCACATAGTAACTAGCAATATAAGCTAGGAAGCTCACTCATTTTGCACTACAGATGCAGTGGATATGGCCAATAAGCTTTTTAAGAGCCCAAGAAAATATCTGAGTCTTGATGAAAAATATCCAATTGCTGGCTGTAAAATATGAATTCAAAACTGCTAAGTCAAAATTCACAAAGATAATTAGATGTCTATAAACATAATTTATGTCAATTTCGTTCCTTGTTAAATTCAGCATTCACAAACATGTCATTACACTTGGAAACAATTTATAGGTTAGATTCTCCCAGTTTACAAAAATCTCTGAGTATGCATGATGACTGCTGAGAAATCACAGTCGACTTTAAATTAAGTGAGTTACATATAGCCAAATAACTTCAAAGCTCACCATAAACATTCTCAAAAAGTCTTATTAGCCAAGGGCAGCACCTGTGGCTCTGTGGGTAGGGCATTGGCCCCTTATACTGAGGGTGGCAGGTTCAAACCTGGCCCCAGCCAAATTGCAACAACAAAATAGCTGGGCATTGTGATGGGCACCTGTAGTCCCAGCTACTTGGGAGGCTGAGGCAAGAGAATCACCTAAGCCCAGGAGTTGGAGGTTGCTGTGAGCTGTGTGATGCTGCAGCACTCTACTGAGAGTGATAAAGTGAGACTTTGTCTCTACAAAAAAAAAAAAATGTCTTATTAGCCAAATGTATTATACTTCATAGGGGATTTGAGTTCATTTTTATGTATTTTATATATATGGGGCAGGTTCTTTAAAAGAAACAGTGTCACAAGTCTATGAAAGTCTTACAATCACCTGAGTGTACCAATGGGGAAATACTGGCATATATTTAATAGAAAGGGCTTCTGTGAAGACGTGAAGTTTAGAATATGACGAAGAGTTTATAGGAAAAAGGGAAACAAAATAATAAAATACAAACATCTGCAAAGACACAGTAATGGTGGGACACAGCATTTGAGGAAATTGGTGAATATTCATCAAGGTAGGGGGACAGGTGTGAACGCTGGAAAGAGAGACACTTGGAGAAATTTTAAGGTCACATAAAGAGTCATATAAGAGAAAAGAAAACAGTGAGGGTTTCTAAACAAGAAAATTTCATGATGCAGATAAACTTTCATACCTCTGTGGCAACAAGAACAATTGCAGGAAATGAGCTGTCATAATTGGGGCACCCATTCATAGGCTGTGGATGCAAGATGGGCAAAACCTGACACGAGTCAAAACTTGGGCTGCAAATGTCCAATTCAAGAGACATTTTGGTTTGTGGAAGTGAGTCTTGGACATAAAACAGTCTCCTGTTCTGTACGGAGCCTTTGAGAGCAATTCAAAGAAAGAAGTGTTGAGTGGAATCATTTTCTGTGATTCAAGTTACTTTATAATATAAAGTAGGCAGCTATAATGGAGTAGTCCTACTCACATCCACTGTTAAAGAATCTTTTGTCTTTTAAAAATGGAATATGATTCTCTTTTGTTAAGTCTAGCACAAACTTGAGTACCCACTATGTAAGCGGTATTATTACCTTGCTAAGTGTGTTGGAATAGCAAATTGCTGCCATGGGGGGTTTGGATATGGCTCGTGATTCTTGACTATAACCTTGCTGTTCTTTGTTCTTGGATAGGCCCTTTTTCCCCCACAGCCAGTGAACTTTCCATCCGCAAACAACGCTTTCATCATGAACTTAAATTGCTACTACTCATCCCACACTCCCATTTCACCCTCCTACCTTCAAGCACATAAATGGGACAGATCTGTGTCAGGCCAGCTTACTTGCCCTTCTGCTCATCAATATCCTCTACCCATCCCTCGTCTCAGATCTTGTTCTCCCTTCTAACCTGCTCAGTCTTTTGTTTGCTGCCTTTGAAGCACCACGTCTTTTTTTATTCATAAATTCTAGTATTTTAAATCTGTATTATAAATTGTCTCAACTCTATTGTTTATAACCTAATAATATCTTAATATATTTAATAACATCATGACAGCCCCTGCAATTCATTATTTTCTATTCCTAGAGATGAGGATGATAAAGAAAAGAAAATGTGATTTATGTAACATCAGGTACCCAAGAACCTGCTTATCCTAAGAGAGTTGGAAAAGAAAGATTTTATTACTGCTTTCGGTGACTGAGCCAGAGAAAGGTTAACTGGTCATGGTTACCCATTATTTGGTTTCCATGCCAAGATTAAACTCATGCTTCAAATCCATTTCCATACTCTCCCTATAATCTTTCTGGCTTTTTTCCTCCATAATCCCTTCCCTTAACAAAACCTTGCACTATTTTTATAAAGGTGTTTGTTTTATAAATTGATGTTTGTCTCTGTGCTTCAGATATTTGTTTTTGTTTAAGTTGCATCCCTGAAGATCATCATTCTAGCAGTCTCCATTACTCCAGAGGGGTAAGAACAGGGAGAAAGGAAATAATTAGCTTTCTTCTCTTCTTCTTGCTGCTGCTTTTCCTATTCCTTTTTATTCAAGTCTAGCATTTTCCTTTGTTAAATCTTGTGCCAATAAAGCACAAATGAAGAGAAATACAGAAAAGGAGACCGTGGACTATGCAGGAAGCTCTCTCATTGTTCCCTGAATCAAAATTTCCTTATCTGCAGTGTTCTCAGGTTGGTTAATATCTGAAGGCATTAATAGCACAGTAAGTGCTCAATGAATTTTAAGTTTTCCCCAACTTTGGTACGCTCCAACCAAAAATCCAGTTCAATAGTTTTTCTATAATACCAAATTGTGTGATGTGGCAATGATGTATAGACCATACATAAAGCACCATGTTTTTCTTTTCAATTTTTCATCCATCATCCCTTTAGTAATTGTACTCAATGGAATGATTCCAATTTGAACATTATTTTATCGCAACCTTCAGCTTGCTGAACATTTGTACATAACCAGGATCTATGGGCTTCATTTGGCTTTCTTTGTTGAATTACCAGCAAAAATAAAGAACTGCTTTTGTGCAGGTTTATTTGAATTTTGAAGGCAGGTAATTTACTAATCCTCCTTTCAGATGCTTCCTTTGTTCTTTCCTGAGATGTGTATTGACTGAATGTTTCAAGGGCTTCATTGTTTAAAGTCAATGAGGAAATGGAATTCCCTTTGATAAACTAAACTTGTGGACCTAGCCCTTTGCAGAAATTTAAAAAAAAATCATTGTATAAATATATGTTGATGAAGGTGATTATACTTCTTGGTGAAACATGTACCTGCCATCTTCCAAAAAGCTCATATCTTAATAAATGAGCGTAACTTTTTCTCTCTCGGTTGTAACTTTAACCCTCTGAGGATGCTATCAATGATACAAAAGGAACAGGAAGTTGAATAAAAATATTGACAAGTCCTCATTCCTATGAAGGCTTTCTGTGTGGAATCTCACTTAAATGAGCAATTTACTTCTTTGTAATCCCTCCAAAGACTTTGCGATGCGTCCTCTCTCCTTGTGACTTACATCTGAATACCATTTGCTCAGCTGCTCCCGACTATCTCATCCTTTCACTGAAATGAACACTTGCTAGAGAGATAAGGAAGAGCATTCCCCCAAGAAACAGGGGACAGTGGGGTCTATGGTTACCTTCCACTATTCATCCTCTCTTTCAGAAAAACAACTGAAACTCTCTGGGTATCACCTGTCCCATCTGTAAGTAAAAATTACAGTATCTTATCCTCGTAAACTTAGATGATTTGTAAGTTTTCTTTCAACTGTAGAACTCATGTTCATATGAATACATGGAGTAGACTTTAAGCCTTATCTATTATCTAATGCAAACTTTTAAAAAATTATATTTATTTATTTGCTTCTTTAGAGGCAGACCCTTGATCTCTCACCCAGGTAGACTCAAATAATCCTACCTTCTCAGCTTCCCTGGTAGCTGAAATTAAAGGCATGCACCACCATACCCTGCTAATTGTTTTATGTAGAGAAGGGAACTCACTATGTTGCCCAGGGTGATCTCCAACTCCTAGTCTCAAGAAATTCTTCCTAAATCAAGTTTCCAAAGTGCAGGGATTACAGGCATGAGCCACTGCACCTAGTCAAATACAGCCTTTGTATTTTAACAATGGGAATATTTTTCATCTGTTACTAATAGTGTAAAGTGTCTAGTCCTGTCTATCCTGTCTTACAGGGTTAGTATAAGAATCCTTCAAAAAATATCAGAGCACTTTAAAGTTCTATAAAATAACAACATATAAGAAAAAGGCTGTTTTTAATCATAGAAAAGCAAGACAAAACATCCTAATAGGTGGCACAAGAATTACTTTCATCAACAATCAGTTAGGGTATATTTTAAAATAAATAAAAGAGTGGAAATCTGGCTCAGCGCCTGTGGCTCAACGAGCTAAGGAGCCAACCACGCACACCTGAGCTGGCAGGTTCAAATCCAGCCTGGACCCGCCAAACAACAATGACGACTGCAACCAAAAAAAGGGGGGGGGCAGGCATTGTGGCGGGCACCTGTAGTCCCAGCTACTTGGGAGGCGGAGGCAAGAGACTCACGTTAGCCCAGGAATGGGTGGTTGCTGTGAGCTGTGATGCCACAGCACTCTATCCAGGGTGACAGCTTGAGGCTCTGTCTCAAAAAAAAAAAAAAAACAAAGAGTGTATATTGAATGTTCCTAACACACACAGACACACACGCACGCACAAATGATAAATTCCTTGAGGTGATAAATATCCCAGTTACCCTGATTTGACTAATTCTCACTATAAACCTATATCAAATCATCACATGAAGACCTGGTACAGTGGCCCACACCTATTATCCTGGCACTCTGAGAGGCCAAGATAGGAAGATCGCTTGAGCTCAGGAGTTTGAAACCAGCCTGAACAAGAGTAAGATCCCATCTGTACTAAAAATAGAAAAGTTAGCTGGGCATTGTGATAGATGCCTGTGGTCTCAGATACTTGGGAGGCTGAGGCAAGAAAATCACGTAAGCCCAGGAGTATAAAGTTGCTATGAGCTGGCTGAAGTCATAGTACTCTAGCTTGGTCTGCAGAGTGAGATTTTGTCTCAAAAAACAAGGCAAAACTGAATTTAAACTTTTCACTTTTGCTTGAATATAATAAGCCTTTCATACCTATATACTAGAAAGCTTGCTTCACATGCAAAATCTTGATGAGAGTGGGTTTTATAGTAGAAATTGGGGGAATGGCCAAGTTCTATGTGTCTAAGTGCATGAATGATAGTGAAGGACAATAAAGTCCAGCAATGAGATAATTGCTAAATGGAAATAACTTAGAACATATAGAACCTAAAAAACACAAGAGAACATGACAAAATTTAAATAAAACATGAGTATGGTGTTAACACCTTAGGATAGGTGTTAAATTTACTTTGGATATGGGTTGAAACCTAAACTTTCTAGATATCATGGGTAGAATGACCAACTCAAGCTGACATCTGAACAATGAAGATAAGCCTATGGTTCAAAGGAGTAGGGCACCAGCCCCATTTACCAGAGGTGGTGGGTTCAAACCCAACCCCGGCCAAAAATTGCAAGGAAAAAAAAATTATGGTCATCGTTATGATTGTAATCATGGTAGACATAATTGACATTGATATTAGAAGAGTCTAGGTTTCCAGACAAATGTATAAATAAGGAAGGAGAAAGATCAATAAACCTTAAGTGAATAAAAGAACATTAGTGAAAAAAGATCTTTATAGCCAATACAGTTACTAAGAACTATGAACCAAAAGGCCACAGGTCATTTGCAATTGAGAAAATAATTTGGGATGGCAGAATGGGGAACATTCCAGAAAAGAAATGTATGACCCTGAAGAAATAGCTGTGAGATTACAGTACATCTTAACATGCATGACAAGTTCTCATAAAATTAGCATTCCTTTTTGAATCTTAATTATTGTAACATTAAAGGAAATAATTGAAATGAAAAAGTAGTCTTCTTCAATAAATATCTTACCTACTATTTCAACTAATAGAACAGATGCATTTCCAGAATTCATTTATAATAGTAAGATGAAAAAGCAACATAAAACGAAGGTGACTAATGTGATGGAGAGAAAAAAGAAGTTAGACTTAAAGTTCTAGGATCTAAATTCAAACCCTGCCTTAGTTACTGAAAAATTATTGATTGAAATTCTATGTGCCTGACCTTATGTTACATGCAAAGAGTATAAAAATGACAACCCTGGTTCCTGTCTTGCAGAAAGAATCTACTGGACAAACATGAAAACGGACAATTGTATTAGTATTTATAAATACAATCTTAGAGATTTGAACTGTAAACACAGTGCATCATAGCAATAAAGAGCACTAACTCTAAGACCACCTGGGTTCAAACTCTGATTCCAGAGATTAATAGCTATATGATCTTCAGTGATCTATATAACATCTTTTGTCTTGGTCTGCTTGATTATAAAATGGAGATACTGTTGTAACTGTTGCCACCAGTAAGAAAAATATGGACTCCTTCTTTAGGTACAAATCAGAGATGATTAATTTACTACTGCACAGGGGCTGCTACTAGAAAGGCAAACAGCCCAGAGAGAAATGCAGGTAGCCTTTTATACCCTTTTTGTTACCATACAAGCAAGCAAAAACAGAAGCAAAACATAGCTGTTAGCCAGGGGGCAGGGTTACAATCAGGGAGCTACAGCCTGGCAACTGCCTGGTGTACATCATAAACAGTTGGCACAGAAACAGCTTTGGAAATACAGTAGCCTGAGAACTTCCTAAAGGTAATGTTTTCACCATTGTTTGCCCATTGCTAGGGGCGTTGGGGTAAGTTTCTCATCATTGTGTTTAGCCATTGCTACCATTGCTAGGGAGTGGAGGGACTCAGAGAATTTCCCTGTTCTATTCTGAAAAATTTGAAATTTTTTCTGAAAATTAAACCAGGGGGAGCATGCGAGGGACTAAAGCTGAAACAGACTGAAGCAAACTTGGGGACCTTTAGGGGACCTGCTTTTTATCACAATACTAGGATTGCTTTCTGGAGGTATTGCAGGAATTAAATGAATCAAAACCTGTAAAATACTTAAAAGACAATTCTTGGTACAAAAGGAGGATCATAACACTACAAATCCTTTTCACTAGCCTTCTTCCTCCTCAACATCATTGCTTGAAACACCAAAATGGGAGGGACTAATCTTGTCCAGGGAAAATAAAAGCCTTTCACAAAATAAATGGCATTGAAAGTGGGTCTTAAAGAGTACATAGGGGTTTTCCAGGTGGAGAAATTAAAATATACATGCTGAACAGAATAACAGAGTAGATCACACATTCCAAAGTGAAGAATCAGGACAAATCTTGCTGAATTGTGAGATACATACTTGTTGAAACTGAAGAAGTAACTTGGAATAAAATGGTGAGGAAACCACCATGCAGAAATAGTGTCTTTTACATAGATAAATAGCATCATCATATATTTTTTTTAAGGATAACTCTGCTGGTCCTAAAATCCCAATGGCTTCCAACAACAAAGGGACATTTCTCACCCAAGTTACATTTTGATTGTGGGGTCAGATGCACCTTTGTTCCCTGATTTCTGCATTCTGGTAGCCAGACCAAATGAATGTTCCCCATTTGGGACATTCCTCTTCCCTCAGTAGCGGGGAAATAGAGGAGGACAGAATAACATGATGGCTCTTGAAACTTCTATGCCATAATGCATTTCATTTCTACTCATATTATATTGGCCAAAATAAATTAGGTTGGCAAGTTTGATGTTAATGAGTGGGAGAAGTATAATCCCATCAAAGAGAGCACACCACTAATCAGGGGCAAAGCCTGACCTCAAAAGGGTGGAAGCTATACATCTCTTGGGGAGAGGGGCAAACATTATTTTGGAAATACTTTCATCCTGGTTATCTTTTGCATAATAGGTCCTCCAGTATAGTGCCTTAACATACCAATAATAGTTATTATGTTCATGAATCTCAGGTGTTCAGATAAAGCTAGTTTCAAGTAAACAGGTGGCTTCATTCACTTTTCAGGATCATTGGCAGGAATGAGCTAAGCTCAGGTTCATCTGGGTTTCTTTTCATCTCCCTGTGGTCTCAGAACCTCCCCAGTGTGAAAAATAGTCAAGTTTCTCCAGCAGTGTGAGTAATAGTCGAGTGTAATAATACTTTGAGACCCTCGTGAAAACTGTCAGTCCTCTGAAGGTCATGGTGTCCATTGTACTCAGTTGGTCAAAAAAAAAAAAAAAAAAAAAAAGAGAGAGAGAGAGACCCAAGCCAGGCCAGATGCACAGGGAGAAAAAATTAACACTTATTCGTGAGTGGAGGAATGTTGAAGAACCTGTGACCATCTTCCATACATGTAAAGGGAAGAGTAGGGGCAGATTGAAGAGCTGTGTGAGACAAAATCAGCAAAATATGTTGACACATAATGTGCATTGGAAAAGAAATAGAATAGAACCATCAAGGAAGGCTATAAATGGGTCATTTCTCCGATATGCTAGCACAAGTTCTGTAAGAACACATTTCTCAAAAGTAAGAAATTATAAACCCTGAATTAGCCAAGAAACTAAGAGGAAGACATTTTGATCAAAATGGGGATCACATCCAAAAGATTTATTTCAAGATGTTATTTGTGTATGGTGCTTGTAAAAGTGCTACAAAAACACACCAAAAAGCATATGTTAAATCAAAATAAACTTTATTTTAGAAAGTCACTTTAAGTATGTGGTGATATAATTAAGCCTTATTAATATGCTGTTTATTTAACAGATTAAAAATGCATAAGAAGCATGTCCCATTCATCTTAATTAGACAATATGCTTGTCACAATTATTTGCTTTATATTTTCATTTTTCATGAGCTTTTGAGGATCTCCATTGATGCTATTAGAACCAAATGTCCCCTTTGTTTGTAGTTCTGTGATCTCAAAGCCCCAGCTCTCTTGAGGCATTACCCAACATTTCTCACCTAACCCTCTGCCAATGCTTGGCTCTTAGATCTGTTCTGGGACTGAAAACAGCTACAAGAAAATGATTATAAGGATTTTAGTGTTCTCAATAGGGTCTTCTTTCCCTCTGCACTTCAGATTTCAAAATACTTCCACTCCAAGTATTGTACACAGCATGGGTATAAGATAATAGTATTGGTTGACATAGAATATCAAATTCTAGGGATAGAAGGGGATTTGAAGATTTCCCTCTCCATTTTTTTTCCAAACTCAATAATTCACTTTCTTCACTTTGCAAAAAACATTGACATGGTACTTTTTTCTGGAAATTAATTTACTATTTGTTTTTTGTTTGTTTGTTTTTTTACTTAATACATGTGAAGAAGAAATAGCACCTATTGCTATTGTAAATGTAAAACTAGTTGAATTTTCCATAAATTGTGAATAATAATATTAATGAATACAACCAAAACCATATTGCTAAATTCTATCTCCATGTTTTTGTATACTAGAGGCTTGGTGTCTGAGGAGCAAAGAGATTCCCAAGCTAGTGTTTCCTAAATCAAGTTGAAGCCGCCTCCTCCTCCTCCTCCTCCTCCTCCTCCTCCTTCTTCTTCTCCTTCTCCTTCTTCTCCTTCTTCTCCTTCTTCCCCTCCTCCTTCTCCTCCTTCTCCTCCTTCTCCTCCTCCTCCTCCTCCTTCTCCTCCTTCTTCTTTTTGTTTTTCTGAATTTATTGTCATATTTATTATTTGTTACTTCAGATTAATATAAGGGTACAAATGTTTAGGTTACATTGTTTGTATTTCTAAGGTAAAGTTCAAATTGTAGTTAAGCCCTATGCTGAACACCCTCACATTATGCACTTTATAGGTGAGATCCCGCCAATTACCCTCCTTCCTTCTCCATCCCTTCTCCCTCCACACCCTGCCCCTTTGCTAGACTGTATTTGCGTTTCAATGTTCATATGAGTGTGTAATTGTTTAGATATTGGTTTCATATTAGTATTGAGTACATTGGATTTTTTTTTTCCATTTTTGAAATACTTTACTAAGAAGAATGTATTTCAACTTTTCTTATGGCTAAATAGTAGGACTCCATGGTGTACATATACCACAACTTGTTAATCCACTCGTGGATTGATGGGCACTTGGGTTACTTCCACATCTTGGCAGTTGTGAATTGAGCTGCAATTAACATTCTAATTAATCTAAATGTCCTTGTGGCAAAAAGATTTTTGTTCTTCTGGGTAGATACCTAGTAATGGGATTGTGGGATCAAATGGAAGGTTGATTTTTAGTTCTTTGAGAATTCTCCATGAAGTTTTCTTCTTAACCAAGATCAATCAGAAGAGAGCGATCATGGCACAAACACCCCACCCATAATATCCAGTGAACAATGCCTTTGATGAACCATAGGGCATTTTATTATTGTTAGTAGCTTGGAGACCTTGTCTTGGAAACATTTCCTAACCCTTTCTGCCCCTTAAGGACATACTTACAGAGTACATCTCACATCTAGATTTTGGCTTCTAATACCATTCTCCAATAAAAAGGAACCAGACAGAACTCCTTAGAGAAATGGTTGACTGTAAGACTGAGACAGGAAATATACAAGGTGAGTTTGGAGCATCTCGTAGTCTTGTGTCAGATAAAAGAGCCATCTAAGGTGCTTCAAATGCTCAAATCTGAGTCAATTTGAACAACATAATACAAATAGTATTATGTTATAAATCAAATCATAATAATTAACATTCATAAGTTCATACTGATTAAAATGAATGAGTGAATAAGTAGAGAAAAGCTAGACAAATCTCACATGCAGTAGAATTCCAAATAATGTATGTAGATACTCCACCCTCGAAGAGGTGGAGCATAACTCCCCTTTCCTCAAGTGTGTGCTAAAAATAGTGAGTTTATGCAGCAGTGTGGAAATTGTGAAAATTTTACAGTGGAGGAACCTAACAAACAGATCTTGGGCAACAATCAATAGGGTCAACATCAACAATAGTAACTTATGCTGACAGTGTGTACCCTTGATATGATGTTATAAAAATGAAATTTTATGTCTGCAATCTTCCTCCAAAACATTCCGCAACTCTACTACAATCATGATAAAAACATGAGATAACTCTCATTAGAGGGATATTTCTATAAATCACCCAACCAATACATCTCAAAACTCTCCAGGTCAGAAGACGGGGAAAGGGGAGAGGGAGGGAAGGGGAGGGAGAGGGTGGGGGGAGATGGGACAAAGGGTGAGATCACATGTGTGGTACATATTCGAAGGGTCAGAAGAAAACTTCTAAATATGGATCAAAAATGTTTTCATATAGTAAACGAGAAAATCTCATGAATGTTATGTCAATCAGGTTGATAAAAATATCTCAGATTGCATGTGAAGCCCGCACACTGAACCCCATGATTGAACTAATGTACACAACTATGATTCAATAAAAAAAAATAAATAAAAACAATAAAGTCCCACTATATTTAAAGCCCAATGATCAAAATCCCTTCTTGGTGCTACTTATCAACAAATGACAATTCTTACTCTGCGTAACTTGTCTAAAATAAATGTGCAAACATTAAAGCTGATTATTTCCTTTGGCTTGGGCTGAAGATTTGTGTAACCCATGTCCAAACTAAATTTCTTAGGATACGGCTGGCAAGTGCCTGAGAGAGAGAGACAGAGACAACTGGAGAAAGACAGAAAAAAACAGAGATCCAGAGAGGACACTCCATGCACCAGTCCAGCTGCCAGGGCCTCCTGCTTCCCTGCTGTTCAGGGAACTCAGGACAGAGCCAGAGCCTTGGTCCCCTCTCTTGTAAACTCTCTCAAGGTTTTTGCAAGGATTAATTGAGATATTGTGGAGAAGGCACTGTCAAATAAGAAACCAAATCCAGACATAGTAATTGTAAAAAAAAAAACCAGGCTGTTATTACCCTCCACGTGTATTATGCCAAGGGGGAAGGTGAGCCTTGGAGTCACAGGGTGACTTGGGATTCTGCTGCTTCTAGAAATTAACTCTCCTCCTCCTCATTCTTGTTCTCTAAAGATGAGGCCAGACCAGAGACCAGACCTTCTTCCCTTCCAGTCGCTGATCTTTGCTACAGATTAACTGCCTTCTTCATTGTCCTGTTCCTATGCAGACCAGATGGTGCAAAAGACCCCACAACTGTGAAATTTTCCGTGTGGAACATTCACGGTACCTTTTGTGCCAGGAAAGAACCACCTCAACCAATCAGGTCATTGTAACTAAACTCTGTGCAAGTGAGCCCAGACTGCCATCCTTTGGGATCCCTGTTTCCTGTGAAGACCATCCCTAAACTTTGCACTTGAATAAAATGCTCTTTAAACTAGGTTCTGGCCTGTTTGAGTATTTTAGTTTGACAATAAGGAGAGACTTTATTCAAAAGGATCCCTGCAAGAGGGCTGGAAGGGACAATGCACACATGGAAAGGCTCTCGCTGTGAGGTCTGCACGTCTCCAAGGTCAGGAGGCCCTGCAGGTCCTCCTTTTCTGGGGGAGGTAAAGGGAAGAGGGGATGGAGACCAGGAGATGCTCTTTCCGGAGTAGTGGGCTGTGTCTGCTGTGGACTCAGGCTCCGTCCGTGTAGAGTTTGAGGCCTGAGGAAAGAGAGGAGCTTGAAGAAAGTCTGGCTCACATGACATTTGTGCTGATTCATCAGGCGTAGCCTCATGGGAAATGAAATTTCTTTTTTTGTTTTATGTATGTATTAAATCATAGCTGTGTACATCAGTGCCTTCATGGGGTACAATGTGCTAGCTGCATATACAATCTGAAATATTTTCATCCAACTGTTTGACGTAACCTTCATGAGATTTTTCTCATTTATTAGACTTTATGTCTTATATCCAAAGCAGATACAATAAATTACCTACAGTGAAATCTTCAGCCCTAGGAGTACCC